>JAEIIO010068770.1:0-17159 GCA_018874655.1 Drosophila diplacantha | reverse complement strand
AGTGGGACTTACTCTAAATTCCTCGCCCAACCATCACAATTGGATAAGTCTTCGAGCAATGTTAGCGCCAGATTTTTTTGTATTTCTATTTTCCTGGGAGGATTACACCTGTGATCCGGAGCCACAGCATCTGTGGACCGCACTTCTGCTTAATTGAGCAATTAAACACCCATGTTCATACGAAAGCGAAGAGGAAAACCGACAAAACTTCCCATTCCGACTCAGCCACATGTGGAGCACTCTACGATTAATAGAGAGCCGCGGAGCAGAGGGAACACAGACAGGCATATACCTCCGAGTGACTGCTGTGCTCATGTCTTGTTAACAATTAAATTGTCGTTTTAACAAGCTTCACTTGTTGTGGCTGAAATGTTAATTGCCGAACAGTTATAGAAAACGGAGCAATAACTCCGCAGTGCGCCTATTTTTGGGCATTGGCTGGTTGTCTAGCCCATTTATGGGTCCAGATGATGAAGTCATAATTAAATTTTAAGTGGCACTTCCAAAACAAGGTGTAAAGTGAATCTCCCTTCAAAGTGAGCAATCGAGAAAAGCTTCGAAAACAACAATTTCACAGATTTTAGATATATTGCTTTCTGTATCCCAAAAGAAGTTAATTGATTTCCGAATTCGTTTATTGTTTTGAGCTAGAATCCCCTATATTAGGAAATGCTTACAACAATAAGAAAACTTCCCTACCACAAAAGTCTTTGATTATCAATTAAAATCTGTCAAACGAAACTTTCAAACACAAGCTTGACCCATTTAGCTAATTTCCCTCACACCTCGCTTAACACCGCATACAAATCTTTTCTCGGAGCAAGTTAATTGATAAATTTATGGGACGACGGCTATCAAACAAATTTGCAAATCCAAATATGCAAATATTGTCGGCGCTTCAAAACGAAAGTTGAGCAGAAAGCCAAGTCAAGTTAAGGCGGCGAGCAAACCAAGTGGAATTTATTGCAAAAACCGAATCGGACCGAAACGAAGCGGAGCGGAGTGGAGCGAAGAAAACGACCGCTTGCTGAGCATTTGTCATGTGGCGGGCTTTTCGATTTCGTTTTTTCGGTTTCGGTTTTGGATTCGGTTCTCGCTTAATATTTCATAAGCCTGTTTTGGCTTCGTTTTGTCCTTTGCATGGGTCTCTCTGCCTCGCCGCTGCTGCTTAAAAATTCCTCTGCAATTTCAGTTTTTGTTCAAATACCACGTTGAAAGATTTATCGTCTGGCCTGGGAGCTGCTGTTGCATTCTTTGTTTTCCGATTTTTGCCCCTTTTTTCTTTCGGCTCCGTGTGTGCCTGTGGTGTGTCCCCCTTAATGAATTGCTTTTTAATTTGATTTGACTAATAAAATATATATTCCCTCCTCTCTCGCAGGTTCACAGTTCCGGCAGCTTCGAGTTGCGACTGAAGTACTTCAGCAACGAGCATGGGCGCGACCATGAGGGTCGCTGCTGCAGCGGGGACGCGGACGCGGCGACGGGCAAATGCCTGGGCAGCTGCAAGACGCGGTTTCGCGTCTGCCTGAAGCACTACCAGGCCACCATCGACACCACCTCGCAGTGCACCTACGGGGACGTGGTTACGCCCATTCTGGGCGAGAACTCGGTCAACCTGACCGATGCCCAGCGCTTTCAAAACAAGGGCTTCACAAACCCCATACAGTTCCCCTTTCAGTTCTCATGGCCGGTAAGTATCTTAGAAATTATAAATGTACTATAAAGGTGAAAGTCTTAGACTTTAATTATGGGTTGCAATTTAATGAAGACCAAATTATTAAATCACTGGGTGAATAATTACAAATACTGCTTAAATGAAGGGCCACAAAACCGCCAAAGACTAGCCGCGATCACTCTACAAGGGCTGTGTGTGAGCGGATCACTCTAAATTTAGATTTACCCTGTCAGTCAATAAAAATATTCAAGTTGTCTTCCACATGCATACGTCGCGTGGTTTTCGCCAGAAAACTTATTCGTGCGGCATCTTTGCTAATTTGTTTGGGCTTTTTATAGCTGCTGACCGCCCTTCCCCGATCAGTCTTTCTCTCTCCCTCCAGTTGGAGAAGAACTCCCCTGTGCCGCGTTTATTTCCGCTGGGCGTCCTTGTCGAGGGTTGTTGGCGCACACGTCGCACCAAACATCTGTCGGCTATTAAAAATGCGCTGAAAAACGCGTGCGCGAACCGCAGCGCGCCGCACCACCATCACCGTGAACGTCACCACCATTCATCGCCACCACCACCAGTGATCCCATCAGATCCGAGCCATTTCGAACCATTCCATGCCGAGCAGGCGAGCGACAAATTTTCAGATCGCTGGCGCACAAGGTTATAGCGTGTAACCCACCCCAGAGCTCCTGGAATTGCCGTTACTTTTTGCCCTGTACTTTCCCTATTCTGACTTCTCTGGAGGTGACTTGACAGTAGAACTCCTATAAGAAGTTTCTCAAAAAACGAGTATATTCAATTTTGTTTATTGAGGGAAATATCATTTTTGAACAATTATTTAAAATATTTCAAAGAAGTCCCCTTCTTTGATCCCGTTTTTAAAGCGCACGTGTGCTTAGTAAATTGCTGAAATTTTGAAATACCGCCACAGACGCTCGTCTTTATTCTGTTCAGCTCGACTGGCCAAGAAAACTATATATACTACATATATTGCGGCTGTGGCTCGGCCCCGGCATGCCGTGCATTTCTTAATTATTATTACAGCAAGAGACTGCAACATTCGCTCTAGATGGGGATGAGGATGGGTCCACCCTAGAAACCAAGAAGTTACTCAAGCTTCAAAATATTCATGCCAGCATTAACTGGAGTTTGTAACGTTTTTTTGTGTCAGTGCGCCGGTAGTTCAAGGGGTGGTTTTACCTCTCTCTCTATAAAGAATTTTCAGTATTACTTTTGCTATTTCCCTCTGAGTAGACACTTTATTACCTAATTGTTCAGTGCTGCGCATGCGCAGCGTCACTATTATTATCATAACACACATGTGCGGCTCAGGTGTGCGGAGTCATGGCTGGAAGGGGAGAGGAAAAATGGGAAGTGAAGACCAAGAGGCCAGGTAGCAAGAGATGTGTTTTGGCACGTGAAATGTGTAAGCTGCATACATTTTTAGCGGTTAAGCTGCGGGCGAGCATACATACATAAATAAGCAATTAGCGAACTGTGGGTTGGTATAATTAAAATAAACCGAAGAGCCTCAAAAAGCACGCGCCAAATGGGAAATTGGAGTTGTAGAAGGGATAGAATGTGTCGTAAGCCCAGGTTTGAATTAGAAACAATTGCCCCCCTGATCTTCTTTCAAAAAGTACACAAATAGTTGACTTATTTTCAGGAAGCTCACAGCTTCACCTCCTTCTTTGGCCCTCTAAAATTAGTTAGCTGAATATTTTTAGGCTTCTAATACATTCTAGAATTTATTTCGGTCTGTTTCCGCGCACTTTCAACTTCAAATTATTTCTAGGTCAAACTATAAATTTAATTATAGTATGGTGCTGTGTCGGCTGCCGCCTCATCAACTAATTTAGTGTTGCACTTAATTAAAACAACGAAAGAGGAGAGCCACGCATGCCTGACGACACGCCAGAAGATGTGGCCGTTGTAGCACGGGGGTTGCCACCGCCCCGGTCCCTATCCCTGTCCCTGCCACTCCCCATATTCCTGGCCCTCCCCCTTCCTCTGCCACTCCCCCCTCTGGTAGTGACTAAAAATAGTCGAGCAGCAATGGCAGGCAGCATTCACGCTCCTCTTGTTCGTATTGAACTTTGCAACTTTTGTCCCCCCGTCAGACGGAGTCTTGTCTTGTGTCTTCTGTGCTGTGTCTTGTGTCTTCAGTCGTCGGGTGGTGTCTTCCGAGAGAGCCAGTTGTTCCCCCGTGGCTGTTGCTACGTGTCTGGCCACGGCTACCACTCCTACTCCCGGGCGTGCACATGCACCCCACCCTATCCAGATCCCTATGCCATGCGCTATATGCTATATGCTGGATATTGACGTTGATATACAGCACCGACGCACGCGATATTCACTAAGCGGCCGCTGATGCATGTTGCCTCATTTATTTTTGGATCTGGCATACGCCAATGCACAAGTACTCGCGTTTATATGTATTTGGTGTATGTACTTAAATTATCAGCTACAGGAAGGTCTTTCAGGTGAAAAATAAGCATTTCCCCTTTTGCGAACAAAGTAAGCATTAATTGGTGGAAGTGATTCCGATCTTAAGCTTTGTTTGCATTTTCAAAAAATTCAAAGCCACGAAGTCGCTAAAAGACCAAACTCAATCCTTAGTTTAGTTATCAGTATTATTTTTGCATTATAACTTTCCATTAAATCATAAACATTCGGGCCTTGTATAATATTTCCCACAACTTGGAAAATTGGAAGTCTACGAACCACAGCAATCACGTAGCCACCATTGAAAAGTTTATTTCTCTGCACAATAAAACCAATAAACCATCGCAGCGCTTCATTTCATTTGTTATTACCTTTCCTGCTCATTTCCCATTGTGCGCCGCTGGTAAAGCTGATCATCTATGTCTGATTTGCTTCCTGTCGTGCCCATATAAATTTTACGTTTATTTGCAACGACAAATAGAAGAGATCCGCACACGGTTTCAATGCCTGCGACACACCAGCCAGCAGCAAATGGCAATCGTTATGCAATCAATCGGCAACACTGTGGCTTATCAACCAAATTAATTCTACATCTCCGAGTGGCATATGTGCACATCCCACGCACAATCGAAAGTTGGTCGAAAAATTAGTCATTTACATGCAATGCAGCGCGAATCAAAATGCAATAGATATATATTTGTATATATACATGTGTTACAACTTGAAAACCCGCTGCGGCAGAGACACCTCTGCAAAAGTTTCCATGGGCTGGTTTTAGAGTCGCACTCGGATTTGGATTCGGATTTTGTGTCATCTCTGCCGGTTTTTCCAGCAGCGCTGCATTCGAAATCAAGTGTGAATTGAGGGCGCTGCCTGCCGGTTGCATTCGAAGTTGGCGATTTGCATTTGAAATGCATTCGCGTTGCATTAGATTCGAGATATTCGGTGGATTGCTGGCGATTGCGGATCGTGTGGGCGGGCAGACGGGCGGACGACCTGTCATAATCCCCTTATAATGAGTGCTCGCTGTGGGGGCTGGAGAGGGTCCGGGTCCCATTAGCTCGGAATTAGTTATAGCCGATGCGGTTTGATAAGTGCGACTGGCGGCATTAATGCTTGTCACTTCCCGTTTAGATGTGAACTTTCTTTAACCATTTCCCCTTCTTTTTTTCTTCCAACTTGCAGGGCACCTTCTCGCTGATCGTCGAGGCCTGGCATGACACGAACAACAGCGGCAACGCCCGTTCCAACAGTAAGTTGAAATATGTATATTTTATGAATAATTTTTAGCCTGTAAAATTACTTCCTTGTGCGCCAATTTTGGTTATGGACTCATCCTGCTTCCTGCGCTGATCGACTGACGAAAGTGCGACCCGAAGCGGAGGATCGCAACTTGATACTCGGTCGGTCGGTTGGGTTCTAGCTCTTCTCGCTCAGTGTAAGATTTCCGGGGTATTGAGTGGTTTTAAATAACAAACAACACACACACACTCTCTCTGGGGGATGGATAAACCTGGGCCAGACTTTGTCGCCTTTTGTTGTCTGTCCGCTGGAACGGAAGTGTGCTTGAAGTTGAGGATGGCCCATCCCTCATTTGCTTAAAATGCAATTAAGCTCTCGGGCTCACGAACTAAGCGCTAGCTCCAGGTCCAGGTCTCGATCGCAGATCGCAGATCGGAGAGATCGTGTGTAATCCATCTTGGAACAATGCTACATGGATCTGTGTGTAGTAACTGATTGTCTTCCACAGATAAGGACCACACAAGGATCTAGCCAGTGAGCGGAGTCCTTGAAAACGATTTTCGTTTCTTCAAAGAACAGAAAAAAAGAATTCCTCAACTCGGATAAAGCACACACTTTCTGTGGCCGATTTTCCCACACAATTTGATGAAAGAGATGAGGAGGAGTAGCTACCTGCTTGGGGCTTAACTACCTGCACTTTCTTTTGGCTCAAGATTTATGGATTTTTCATAGGAATCTCCAGCCTTTTCCTCCCTTTGTTTTTTTTTGTTATAACCATTTCTTTTATGTTTTTTATCGTTGTCCCTTTTCCTTTCCGATTTTCTATATTTAGTTTGCCCTATTCCTTGAAGGAATTTTAATTGTTGTGCTCCGAGCTCAGCTCCGTAACAGATTTTCACTCGGCTGGCGGCTTCCCGCTGGGCTGGCATGGCTGCAGGCTAATTTCCAAGGCGGTCCCAGGCTAATAGATCTTTATCGGTACCGGGGACCGGTACAAGTATCTCCTCTCCCAACTCCTCGCCAGCAATTGCAATTTCAATTTCTGCGCACACACCGAGATTTCCTAGTCTCGCCGCCGCCTGTCAAGGATTAATTTCATTATTTAAAAGTATGCAACAAAGTCTTTTTTCGCTTTGCTCCTCGATCTCCCGCATACTTGGACTTGCATAGCAAGTTTACGCCGCAGCAACGAGTTTAGCTCTTTTTTGTTATATTCATTTAACATAAATTACATAAAGGAGGGAGGAGGGCGGCGGGCGGCGAGGAGTAAACGCCAAGCTCATGGCGACCTTTTCGCCAGGTTTTCGCCCAGAGCCTGCGGCCAACAAAACCGCCAAGAGCCACAGCAACCGGACCTGCTGGGCAGAAGAAATCTAAATGTTCTCGGTTCGAAGGCAAGTGCACAGCGGGAAATTTGGGGGGTTTAAGAAAATGAACTCTAAAGGCTTAAAATATTATATTTCGAATGAGATATGAGGGTTTTAAGGAGAATCCTATCAATGTCATATAATGTATTAATCCTTGAGATACTTTTTATAGATGAACCTAATTTTATTCCTGGTTTATCTTATACCAGACCCAAAATTGTTTGCTGTGCAGAAGGTATTGCAAGGTGATTCTGGGACTCTCGGCTTGATGCGTTCAGCAAATCTTCCGACTCATGGCTCTCGAGATTTTCGCCGCAGTCGCGGCTGCTCCTCGGTTTCCTCACCTCCATCCCTGCCCACCAATTAATCTCTGCCAATGCCAAAGTTGTTAGTTGCACGTCGCCGTTGCTCGGCCGCCCTGCTCTCCTCCGGGTTCGATGTTGTTAAAATGCTTATCTTTTAATTTTAACTCATTGGATCAAGAAGCGGCGGCCCGGCAACAAGAGCCCAACTCTGCTTCGACTTGGCTTCCTTCGATCTTTTTGCCAGCCTTCTGTCTGCCACAAACTTGTCGTTGTCGTTGTGGTCGGTTTTCGATTTTTCGTTTTTCGTTTTTGTTGTCGTCGTGTGTCTTGATAAAATGGTATTTTTGAAAAAATTCCTCAAGTCCAAGTCAGCGATACTTTGGGGAGGCGGATGCTGGAAATAAAATGGGGGGAGTCCTCCTTGAGGAAAAAAAGGGGGAAGATCCGCTGTATACAGAGTCAGGTTTGGACATCTTTTTGCTCATTTGTTGCACACGAATTTCACTCATTTGTTAAGCTGGCTTATAGTTTTAATACCTAGATTGCAGGGTAAATAGTAATTATTAAAACTATATTTGTTTTCTAACTACCGCCCGAGGGAACTGGAAAGTCTTCGCCGCATTTCCGCCATCACTAGTCACTTTTCTCAGGCATTGCGAAAGTTGTCACACGCCGCTTTTCCACAGATAATTATACAAATATTTCAGCAAAATTTGCCTGATATATTTTATTGCACGTTTTTCTCAAAACTTGCCAAACTGGCCAGAAATTGTGCGTCTCTTGTGCCGGCTTGTCTAATAACCTGTCATGCCACAAATCCTATGGGCTTGAGTATTGGTGGTGGTGGTGTGTGTGTGTTGCAAATGTAAATAAAACCACAAAGTACAATTCCATTTTTGTTGTATTTATTTTTTATGTTTTTGGGAATGTTGTCGGCTAGTGCGATTTTTGCATTGAATGCTTTTCCATGTTGGCGGCCGTTGGTCCCGTTGGTCGGCGGTGAAGCAGGTGAAGCACACGAGTTTTGCCCAAAAATGCAATTGCCAATAGCCAACAGCCAACAGCTAGCTAACTGGCTAAGAATTCTTGTTGGCTGTGCATATTTTTGGTAATTAATTAGTGAGTATTTGGAGTTGCCGAATTTTGCATTTAATATTTTTATTGGCCAACTGGTTGCCTGGTCTGGTCAGCCTGTCAATAGGCGTGCTCCAAATGTGTGCTGTGTCCATGTTACTGCTTTGACAGAATATTTTTCGGCAAAAGTTGCTCAATTTTCAGAGTTAATCCTTGGCTGATCTGGATTTTACTTTCACTGTTGAGAGGGATTTTCTTGGATTTGTTCTTTGTTTATTATAGTTTTTATATTTGTCATTTGACATTGAGGGCTTAGATAGCACAGACCGGGGCTCTGGCTTTGCATTTGCATTTAGCTTTGACTTTAGATTTGCAATTCGAATAGTCATGCACCTGCAATTTACTTTATAGACCATGGCATAATGTGGCTGCACATGTATCTGTTTTTGCATCGCTGCCTGTATCTGTAGCTGTAGCTGTATCTGTATCTGCACACAAACGAGTTGCCAGCCAGCCATCTCCCAAAGTCGAGACCGGTCGTCGAACAGCTGAAAAATGCTTCGACGAGCTTGGCTGGCGGTCTGCCTGCTGCCTTCTTTTTTTGTTTCTTTACTTTACTTGCTACGAGTATTTTATTTAATTTTTTTTTTGCCTTTGCCTTTGCCATGCCCCGTGTCTGTCTGCCAGTTTGCCTCTCTCATCGCCAAATACCAAGTGGTACTCCGTACTCCGTTCCCTAGCCGAGCTGCATACCTCAGCTTGAGCACTTGACTCTGTGACAGGCAATTGCATTTCGGGGGTATTCAAGTTGCTTCGTTCGACTTTAGTTTCGGATTCGGATTGGGTTTTGGGCTTGGGTTCGGTTTTTCATTTTCCATTTTCCATTTTCCGTTTGCTGCATTCCAAACATAGGTTTTTGCCTTGAGCGCCATCTCATCGGATCATCTTTAACCCAATTAATCTTCATTAGTTTATCGCCCGGCCCCAACTTGTTCTCACACACTAATCGTGGTCCCGATCTCTCTTCGTTACAGATCAACTTATCCAGCGGCTGTTGGTGCAGCAGGTACTCGAGGTGTCCTCCGAGTGGAAGACCAACAAGTCGGAGTCGCAGTACACATCGCTGGAGTACGATTTCCGTGTCACCTGCGATGCCAACTACTACGGATCCGGCTGTTCCCAATTCTGCAGGCCGCGAGACGATTCCTTCGGCCACTCCACCTGCTCGGAGACGGGGGATATTATCTGCCTGACCGGATGGCAGGGCGACTACTGTCACATACGTAAGTAGTGAAATTATAAAGTTTTAACTAGGGAAATACAATGATTTCATGATTTCCTGAAATATCCCCCCTAAAAGTAAGCCAAAGATTTCACTTTGTATCTGAGCTCGGGATATCCATTCGGATCAATAGCCTCCATCACCTCGCCACGCATTCTTTAGCCCGAAAACACTTGGCTCGCTGTTTGTTGTTGCTTCTGCCGATCTCCCAACTCAAGTGGCTCAAAACTTCAGTATTTATTTATTTATTATCATTTTTTTTAGCCAGGCAGCTCTCATTATTATTGAAAATCACTTGCTTGTCAAATCAAATGAGATGATTGTACACAATGCCCGAAAACAGACAGCGAGCCAAACGGCTGCTGCTGCCCCAAAACGAATTAAAGTATAATTATTTTCGAATGCGTACGGCGATGATGATGATGACGATGAGTTGACAAAAAAAGAAACTAAAAATTTGAATACCATTTGAAAATGGCCCTCTGTTCGAGTGGAAAAAATCAAAGTCAAACAAATAAATTAAAAATCAATGAAGTTCGGGATGCGTAAACCGAAGCCCAAAGACCCTAAATGCAGGAGGTGATGTGGTGGGGAAAAGCCATTTGTCATTGGCGGAGAACAAAACGTCTAACGAACTTGAGTATCCAAAAACTTGCCGAAAGCAGAAATTCGGCCAGCCCTTTGTAGTCCAGAGCGGTAGTAGGCTGCTACTATGCCTCTACCAACATTCAACATTCAACTGTGAATCAGAGCAGCAGCAGCCGAGACAAACACACACAAAACGAGCCCAAACGATGACGAGGAGCAGGGCATACAAAAATCTTCCCACGCCAAGTGCAAGGGCCCGGGTTTTCGGACCAAAAAGGTGTGGTATCTGTATGTCTGCGTAAGGGGTCCACTCTTCTCCGCTCCACCACCAGCACGGATACAGATACAGATACAGATACAGCAGCGGCAGCTTGATGATCATGAGTCTCGTCTCGGTACTCGGTTGTAGGCTCTCCGTTCTCCGTTCTCCGTTCTTGGTCTTCGGATCGGATGGGTTCGGTTCGGTTTGGCTGGGTTTCGGTGTTCGGTGTTGGTTGATCGTCTGCATGCCGAGCATTGCTGAGGACCCGGCAAGAGTTGACCGAAGAACAAACTTCCTTAAGGGCTGTGGCAACCTCTGATTACACCTTAAATGTCGTGTCTCCTGGAAGACTGGCTTCTTCGGCAATTCTCGGTTTCGGCCTCGGCCTCATCTTCTCCTTCTGCTCCTCCTTTGCTGCCTTTTTTCGGGGCAGATAATTTCTGTGTCCTGCTGCCGGTTTAGCAAGTTGGCAGCGGAAGAGGCAGCTGCTCCAGCTTGCTATATTTTATTTTCAACTTAAATGCGCAAAAATGAGGCAAAATTAAGGCACACTCACTCACACATGTGTGAAAATTGTTTTCCAGCCACAGAAGCAGCAGCAAATAAAAAGCCCAAACGTGCAGGCTGCAAAAACAAAACAGAACCTTCAGGATGAAAATAAAATATAAAAAAGGGAGCAGACCTGCCCAAGTGGAAGTGGCCAAGTAAATTGGCTCAGAAGGTCTCTTTTTACCCTTATGTCTTTCGGTTTTTTGTTTTTTTTGGCAATGTGTGCGTATATGAATGGAGTTAATTGCAAGGAAATGAGCTATTTGGGCTAAACTAAAGTTCATGAATGGCAACAGCAGCCACTTGCCTGTGGGTGCTGAGCGTACATCTGCGAGGTACTTTAATGGGGTGAGGATAGTGAGAACCCTGGCTAAAAGTGAAAGTCAAGTGTGGGGAAATATCACTCGGTTAGGACCGATTATCTCTGCCCTGAGGCGTGTGAATTTATTTTTCACTTTCAGGCAGGCGGCTGGCAGGGAAAATCTATTTCCAGCTCTACGCTCTACGCTCTGGCTGCGGGCGATGGTAATAAAAATCATTGGCAATTGCCAATTTTACGCTCTTTCCCTATATATATATTAAAAGGGGGCTGCTGCGGCTCTGCTGGGACGCTGTTGAGAACACGTTTTTGTGATTTTCTAGCAATTTTCCTGCCGCCGCCGCTTGCTTCTGAATGAAACTCGGTTTAAAGAGGAGCATCCAGCTCCAGCTTCAGCTCTCGGCTCCTTCCACGTTCTGGGCTCCTTTTGGCATTGCCTTTTTTAGTTTTGTTCACGACTTTTACCCCTTCTCTAGGCCCTTGTGGCAACTCCCCAGCTTCCTGCCTTCTTCAACTTCGGCTCCACTCGCCGGCCGAAACATGTTTGCCACATTCTTCGGAGAGATCCCAGCTCTAGCTCCGACTCCCGAGTCCGTCTCCAACTCCGGCTTCCAATCGATGTTTTCGTCGAACCTTTCGAGCTTGGGAATCTGTTTTCTGTTTTGGGCCACGGCCTCCGCCTCAGCTGCCGCTGCTGCTGCTTCTTCTCCTGGCCATGGGATTATTTCATTTTGTGTGTTTCCTTTTTGGCCTTAGAAACAAGTTATTCCTGCTCTTGGCTCGCTTAAAACTCTCTTCGCACACTGCCAAAACACTGAAACTTTGAGAGCCACTGGCCATGATTCATTTTTATAGTTTATAGTTTAAATTTTTTTTTGTTTTAGTCTCTGTGCTAAAACGCTTTAAACGTTTTTCTATTGTTTGGCGCGCGGCTGGTGTTTTATTTCCCGAAAAGAGACATCTTTTTGGGGGAGATTTTCATTGCCAGACGCGTGAAAAAGAAAGTTTTCTCGGCACTTCTGCCTCGGAATTGGCTCACTTTGATGGATCTCAATGTCTGTGAGTGGGCAGAGCACACACCTTGTTGCTGAGTGGGTGTCCCCCGGGCTTATGTTTGGACAAGCGAGCAGGTGGGGGTCAGTCCATTTAGGTCTTTGTTTTTGTGGGTTTTGGGAAAGTCTCTTCGCCCCACCACCCGTATCATTTACATTTCAATTAATTTATATTTAAATTTTCCCTCTTTTTGTGTATTTGCAGCCAAATGCGCCAAGGGCTGTGAGCATGGACACTGCGAGAAACCCAACCAATGCGTGTAAGTAATTTATTCGATTGTATTTTATTAATTAGGCTATTGTGACAGGTGTTATATTAGATCTGCATTATATGGCCATGCATCTGGTGAATATAAATATAAGAAACTAGCTTAGAGGAGTCTTGGTTATGTTTAGAAAGAGTTTCAAGCCTTTGGCAACACGTCGCTAATTAAGACAGCAACTAACGGTTGCTCGGGTGCTTTGCCTTCAATTTAAATGATGATTCTTGTCCTCTTTTTGTACTCTGCACGTTTTATTTGTTTGTTGCTTGCTTTTTTCGCGCTTTTTGCTATGTGCTTTTGCTGTTGCTTTTGCCCACCCAGCAAAAACGAGAAGAAAAACACGGCAAACGAACTACGATCATGATGGGGCACACCTTTTCAATGTAATGCTCAATGTTTGACTGCTACCGTGAGCTTTGCAAAAGGGCAGAAAACACTTTGCTGCTCTTTTATTTTATTTTATTTTAGTTTATTTGTATTTTTCCCCTTGGATTGAATGCAAGTTGCCTCTTTTTTGTTCGGTCGCTCGTCCGGCGACCGCAAGAAATTCTTTCGGTTCGGCGCGATGTCATTTGATTTGTCCGGGGTTTTGCATTACAATTTTGAGGCGAAGTAAAAGCCAGGCGGCCAAATTGAATTACAAGTAACGAAGTTTTCCCACATTTTTTGCCCATGAAGGTGTAAGCGAACACTTTTGACGACGCCCGCAAATATTTTGAGATATTTTCAGCATACAATTTCAACAAAGTAGCAGCTGCACCGCGAACAACGTGTCGCATGGGTTAAACTTATTGTTTTTTGCTTACATAACTTGTACTAGCAAAATAAAAATTTTGTGTGAAGTGAAATGAAATATAGAAAAAAAAAGAGGAACAGTGCCCCTTTTAATTGCCAGTGTTGCCACTGTAGAGACCTCCGAAATTGATTTTCAAACGCCGTAAACAGAGGATGTTGCTCATTATTTATGCATTACGTTGGCCAATAAACCTCTCTCACTGCTAGGCGGAAATCAAACATTTTGTGGTCCGCCGATAATTGTGCCAAATAAAAAAGAGCACCGAAATCAACACATCATTGTGCGGAGTTTGAGTGGAGCAAAGCGAAGTGATTCGTACTGTTTTGTGAATCGAATTGTTAGCTGGAAACCGCAGAGACGCCCGGGTATGCGTGCCACTTAGCCAGGTTGTTTGATTGTGGGAATATTTTAATAATTCTAAGCGCATACGCCACACCAAACACAAACACACAGTACACCCGGCACTTGTGTGTAAAGCAAGTTGGCAACACGACGGCTGCTTTTTGACATTTCTTTGTGTACACACTGGCTGACGCATATCAATTACTACTTGGCTGAGTGACTGTCCGTCCGTCCGTCGGTCTGCCTGTGTGTTTGTCGCTTGAGTACCTTACTCCAAGTCAACAGGTTACCTGTCTTACTTTGAATTATTAACTATTGAAATTTTTGTGGGTGAAGGCTTTTTTGCATTACAGTTGGCTTGCATGTTCGTGCAAGTGCGTGCATGCGTGCGTTATGTGTTGCAGAGGAAGCAACTCTTTTATTTTGTTGTATTTCTTCATTGGTTCGGAATCAATTTATGATCGTGAGAAATTAAACTTTTTCCGCAACTCCCTCGGCGAGCTGCCCTCTTCTTTCGCACACTCTTGCCTTTTTCGAGTGCGCGGATATGACTTCTGGCAGAGACATTCGTTTTATTTCAATTGCGAACGAGACTTTTTCAAAATGACAAGCCATCTTCCTTTCCCTCTTTCTGCGTCTGTCTGCGTCTTTCTGCTCATTCCTTGTGCAACTTCTTCTTTTCGTTAACTGCAATCAAGCGTGGCATGCAAACAAGTGTATGCCTGTCGGGGGAGGGAGTGGGACGCAGAGATGCGTGGAACAGGTGATGGAAGACAAGCCTTCCGTCCTGCTCGCGCCCATTCCGAAGTCAAAAGTAAACCAGCGCTCGCGGCGCTTCAATAAACAGACTCAAAGAGGTTTAAGTGTATCTGTAGATTTCTTTTTAACCCTTTGAATCGCAAGAAAAGAGAGGAAGGAAAAGATCGGTATCTACACAATAAAAATATCAGTTATAGCACTACATTTACTGTTTTAGTAAAAGAAAGTATAAGAGCATTAAGAATATGATTGGTCACACTTTGTTACTCATTTATAAGCTTGGCCACACTTAGGCAACAACACTGCACGGTCACACTAACCATTAATTTCTCTTTTCTCTACCTTACAGTTGCCAACTGGGTTGGAAGGGAGCTCTGTGCAACGAGTGCGTACTGGAACCCAACTGCATTCACGGCACTTGCAACAAACCCTGGACCTGCATTTGCAACGAGGGTTGGGGTGGCCTGTACTGCAACCAGGATCTGAACTACTGCACCAATCATCGTCCCTGCAAGAACGGCGGTACCTGCTTCAACACCGGCGAGGGACTGTACACCTGCAAGTGCGCACCCGGGTTCAGTGGCGACGACTGCGAAACTGAGATTTACTCCTGCGACGCCGATGTGAATCCCTGCCAGAATGGCGGAACCTGCGTGGATGAGCCGCCCTCGAAGACGGGCTACAAGTGTCATTGCCCCAGTGGCTGGAGCGGAAAGATGTGCGAGGAGAAAGTGCTCACCTGCTCCGATAAGCCCTGCCAGCAGGGCACCTGTCGCAACGTCCGTCCCGGCTTGGGGGGCAAGGGTCAGGGTTACCAGTGCGAGTGTCCCATCGGCTACAGCGGACCCACCTGCGAGCTCCAGCTGGACAACTGCAGTCCGAACCCCTGCCTGAATGGTGGAAGCTGTCAGCCCAATGGCAAGTGCATCTGTCCAGCGGGATTCACCGGATTCAAGTGTGAGACCAACATAGATGACTGCCTGGGTCACCAGTGCGAAAATGGCGCCACCTGCATCGACATGGTGAACCAATATCGTTGCCAATGCGTTGCCGGATTCCACGGCCCTCACTGCAGCAGCAAGGTGGACTTGTGCCTAATCAGACCCTGTGCCAATGGAGGGACCTGCACGAATCTGAACAACGACTACCAGTGCACCTGCCGGGCGGGCTTCACCGGAAAGGATTGCTCCGTGGACATCGATGAGTGCGTCAGTGGACCCTGTCACAATGGTGGTACCTGCATGAACCGGGTGAACTCCTTTGAGTGTGTCTGCGCCAATGGTTTCCGTGGCAATCAGTGTGACGAGGAATCGTATTCCTCGGTCTCCTTCGATGCCCACCAGTATGGAGCCACCACCCAGGCTAGAGCCGATGGCTTGACCAACGCCCAGGTTGTTCTGATTGCTGTGTTCTCCGTGGCCATGCCTCTGGTTGCAGTCATCGCCGCCTGTGTGGTCTTTTGCATGAAGCGGAAGCGGAAGCGCGCCCAGGAGAAGGACGATGCGGAGGCCAGAAAGCAGAACGAGCAGAATGCGGTGGCCACACTGCATCATAATGGTAGTGCTGTGGGCGTCGCCCTGGCTTCGGCGTCTTTGGGCGGCAAAACCGGCAGCAGCAGCGGTCTGACCTTCGATGGCGGCAACCCGAACATAATCAAGAACACCTGGGACAAGTCGGTCAATAACATCTGTGCGTCGGCGGCAGCGGCGGCGGCGGCGGCAGCAGCGGCGGACGAGTGCCTAATGTACGGCGGCTATGTGGCCTCGGCGGCGGACAACAACAATGCCAACTCGGACTTTTGTGTGGCCCCCTTGCAGAGGGCCAAGTCGCAGAAGCAGCTCAACACGGATCCCACGCTCATGCATCGCAGCTCACCCGCCGGCAGCTCCGTGAAGGGAGCACCGGGCGCGGCGGAGGGCAAGCGGATCTCGGTCCTTGGCGAGGGATCCTACTGCAGCCAGCGCTGGCCCTCACTGGCGGCGGCTGGTGTGGCGGGGGCTTGCTCCTCCCAGCTGATGGCCGCCGCCTCGGCGGCGGGAAGCGGAGCGGGGACAGCGCAACAGCAGAGATCCGTGGTCTGCGGCACTCCGCACATGTAACTCCAAAAATGCGGAGGTCCGCGAGGAGCTTACAGCACACACACAAAGAAAAGACTGGGTTGGGTCCGAAATATAGGAGAGAGACGCCAAAATGTTGTTGTTGATTGAAGCAGTTTAGTCGTCATGAAAAGGAAACTCTGTAACAGGCATAACACGCAAACTCGCCAAGTCTCTTAAAAGTAATTAGCATGACTGTTGCCCAAGCCATTTCGGTCACTCTATATTTGTAAGGATTTTATCAAAATTGCAATGCGAAACAACAGATTTTACAAAAATACATTTTATACACGGGAAATCCCTCAAAATTGCATCGAAATAGCCAGCGGAAACAGTTTTTGCGCCCCTGGAAAAATGTTGCCCCCTCTAAATTCCTTAAAAATCACTTGACCAATTGATATCTAAAGTTTAGACCAAGACCAAGACCAAGAACCACTGGACGACAGAGTCGAAGAGCCGACTCTGCACACGTTTTGACGTTTTGCATGTTACTGAAAAATCTGCTTCAATTAATCTATTTTTCACTAGTTCGGTATAAATTGTAAATATTAATGGTAGCCTACTCGTAAATATAAACTAATGCTAAACGATTGAAAAGAAACCAACCTCCTCAATGACGCCGCCCTAGAACGGAGCTGTCTTTCTATGCAAGGCAGACGGCCGGATCGGGCGATTTGTATATAGTACTCCTAGGTCACATCGATATACGAAATGGATAAGACAAACAGATGAAGACACGACAAAAAACTAAA
>JAEIIO010068732.1:0-16524 GCA_018874655.1 Drosophila diplacantha | reverse complement strand
CCCATAATTAATATTTCCATATGAAAACACAAATTAATACGAATATCTTAAGTTCAGAAGACCATTAAAAATCACTGACACCCCAAAAGTAAAAACATGGCTCAACTCCATCCCCGAAGTCTACTCCATTACTGAGTCATTATGGCCAGCTCAAAGTGAGCTGGCCGAAAGGGTCCCGACTTCACAGCAGACCACATTAAATGGTTTTTATTAATGATTATGATTATGCATACATTAAAACCCACTGACTTTGGGCCGCTCTGGGGCTTCGCTGCGGACGGGCCCATTGGCCCACAATGTGAAACTGGCGCGCGCATAATGATTTGGCCAGAAGGCAGTAAGGCTAGGGCAACCGAAGCAGGCCAAAACAATACTGAAATAAATGACGAAAACTCATTTTTGAAATTCAAATCGAAGCGCAGCCAGGGGACTTTGAATCCGAGTGCGAGTCCGACTCCGAGTCTGAGTCGGAGTCTCCGCCTGAGTGGATTTCTTTGTATGCCTGGGCACGCCGGCGACAACTGGAAAACTTAATTAAAACAAACGTTTGCCAGCCGAATTAGCATAACAAAAGGCCCAAGTCAGCCAAGTTAGTCAAGTCATCCACTCGGGAAAGGGTTGCCCGGACTCTTGATATTTTTACGCCGTTTGGGTTCTTGGGAATTTGCATTATATAGATTTATTTACGCTCGGCATGCGTAATTTGATTGCCCTGGCTCCCTTTCGAGAGTGTGGGGTTCTGAGGCTGGGCGGAAATTGCAATTAGTCGTTGGAAAAATGCCATAAATTAGATTACCGAGCGAAATGCGACGCAAACTTTGCCCCGATTATCGCCTGTCCATTCAAATATATATTCATACATTAGCTCCGTCGTACCTTCAGAGCTGTGTGAGTGTAATCATGGCTCTGCATAACTGGAGGCGAACAATGAGGCCATAATTTAAGGCATTATGGCCGAAATCCGACTGCGCCCGGACCGGGGCGAGTAATTCAGAAAACGTTTTTGTAATTTAATAAATTTTTTATGTACTCGTTTCATTGGCTACTCGAGAGTGCGGGCTGGCCTCAGTTCAACGTATCATTTTTATGATTATATTTATTGTCTGTGGTTTTTTCTCAGTTCTCCTTTTCTGAGATAATGCAATTCCTAAAAATATTTTTATTTTCTTGTTCACTGGCATTCATTAGAGCTTTATTGTTGTTTGTGCGTACGCTTATAGATTGAATTCATTCATTTTGAAATTAAGTCTAAAATTTGTGTGTTTTCGCTGTTGCCCAAAACGAGTTTGATCTGAACGCTGGGGAGAGAGGGTCGGTCGGCTCCGTTCAAGAACACAGCCAACAAAGCCTCTTTTTTGTGCCAGGCGCTGCGATAAAGGCAAACAATAAACTTGCCACATAAAGCATTCATAATTTAATTATACAGACCCCACACACAGACACTGGCGCGGACACAAAGGGGCTAATTCTTTAGAAAATCGCAGTTTTAATTTGATGTAATAAGTTTGGAATGGAATATACATATAGCCGAAGAAACTGCCTTGTTACGTAGAGGTGAAACAATAGAGGGCCCTTTCTATTTCTTACAGAGTAGAGCCGCTTATAAGGCGCAGTTTAGCCAAATAATGGCCTGGCTGTGCGTAAGCTGTTGTGTATAAATTGCATGGCCAATTGAAAACTCCTGTTGATTGCAATTAGCCACCATAAAATATATTATCAATTTAAAAACACCTATACCTACTCGGTTTTATAGTGAACATTAGGTGACAGAGACTTTGTCTAAAGTTAATTAACGTTTATTCCAACAGCTGCTTCTAGCTACATTGCAAACAACACAACACGATTGAATAAGTTAAAACTGGTGGTATTTCCATATCTAAGGTATAGATACGCTGGAAAATTGGAAAAGTAAGCCTTTTCGTGTACTTATTAATAGGAGCTTGATGAGATAGGGAACCCTCGGACCCCCTTGAGACCCATGTCAAGCGATCGCCACCCACTCATCCCGCGAATTTGAGCTGTCATACGTGACTGAGGGAACAGAGTTCGACTGGTTCGCTGGCGAGATAGTGTATCTGTATCTGGCGTTCCGGAGAACAAATCGACCGCGATCGTGTCACAAGGTTCCCTATCGCGGAATTCTCGGCACCCCATCTTCGCATGTGGTCAGCGGCCCATGGCAAGACCCACCCATCAAGTCACGTCAGGGAAGCCACATAGTGTCGATAATAATTCACGTGCCCCCTGGCTATCGGCCAGATAAGCCAAATCCAGCTGCGAAGAGATTTCTTGCGGTGCAGGCAAATATTTGCCTTTGAATTCATTCACTCCCCGTCGGCGTGTGACGTGTGTGCTAATGCCGAGTTATTTATTAGACTTACTCTTTCGGGGTGCCAAGTGTTGGCCAAATTCATTAGACGAGCTCCAATATCTCGGGGAGTGCTGATGGAACGTCACGCGATTTTATTAACGCACTTAAGCGATCCCAACTGATCCAGAGACGTGCGAAATTTCGCCGAATACGTGAAAGTCCGCGGAGTCGACGGAGAGACTATAAAATTTTAACTGCACAACGTTGTAAATAATTAAGTAAGCCGAATTAATTGGCCCAAAATAAATGAAACGAGAAATATTTGCATATTTCTACAGAAATTCCATCAAAGTCGCGCTAAGGCGATGCGAAAACATCAATATCAATGGGAATGGGGGCCGCGGAATGGGGAATGGCGTAATATTTGCCCATTGCAAAATCAATTAACGATTTCAGGCAAATTGATATTAACGAGTTCTCGAAATAACAACTCAAATAAAGATCGAAGCGAACTGCAGCCGCAATGTGGACACCCAAACTGGAAAAGCACGAGACGCGGGCGGAGGGACATCGATAGCAGAAAACAGAGCCTGGAGGGAGCAAAGTCACGCAAGCCCGCAACCATAAGCAAATACGTACACAAATTCCAGCGGCGCGACGCTGCTCGAAGCCATATGGAAACAAACCCCGTTAATAATAGCTAAAATGTTTTTAATTAAGTGCAAATGCCAGATTAACGATTACAAGAAAAACACGTTCCATTAAAGCCAACGCAAGCACACACGAATAATGACACATGGCCAGATTTGACACGAAATTGGCTTTGGCTGCGACTCCGCATCGGAGTCCAAGTTGGAAGTGTGACTTTGCATTCGAGCGGAGCCGGGCTAAGTGAACTGAGCCGCCGTCCGGGAATCGTGACAAGATGATGCTAATCCGATAGCAATCGGAATCGCTCTCCGGATCGTGTTGTAATTGTTGACGCCGAACGAACTTGATTTGATTAACGTTTCTTCCCATTCTTTCCCAGCGCCCCGTCCGCCACGACAAGGGGAAATGGAGCCGGGTCAGACCATCCAACTGGAATATCGAGTTCTATGTAGAATATCACAGAGGGATAGGTGATGATTAGCTGGAATTATATACATTCAATTATGGCCGGACTTGTGTACCCATTCAATCACCCAGAAATTAAGCGAAAACATCTAGCAGTTTGCTCGCTTTGAAAAGAAAACGTCGAGCCAAGATAATACTTTCAGACGTGAAATATTTGATTTTAGCGTCCCATTAATAATATGTAATAATCGATCCTTCAATAATTGAATTTATTATTTTAACCTATACGTACATACATATGTGCAGTTAAATAAATACAAACTTAGCTGGGTTAAAAGCTAAACATGACTTATTCACTAATAATTGTGACTCTGCACCACTGCATTCCACAAATAAATAAAGCCAATTTTCCCAATAAACAGACGGGGACTTTCCGAAATTGTACAAAGACACCTTCATTAGTTAGGAAATTTTACTTCCAGTGAAATATTTCCACAGATCTCCCAGCTAACAGCTACGATCCCAGTAATTCAACTCCGTGGAGCTAGGTATTGTGACACGACCGATCGTTCCTATGAATACTTATGAAGACATAAATTGCTTCACGATATTTTTCCACCAATAAAGTATACTTACTGGGAATTCTCGCATGCACACCTCATTCCGGAGGCGGCTATATAAAGCAGCAGTCAATGACTGAGAATCGCCATAAAAATTGTTGACATGAAATTCTTAGATCTGAATTTATGCCCGGGCATCGACTATTCTTATAAATCATCTTATAATAGCCGTCTTCAATAAATTAAATTCATTAAAAGCGGATTATCAGCTCAGGACGCGAAAGTTTCTGGGAGCGGATCACGATAGCATGGGCCCCACCAATACGATACGAATCTGGGGATCTGGTTCATTTATCTGGGCTATACCTGGGCACCATCTGCCAGGGCCTTTGTCCGGTCAATCAGCAATCGATTCAGCACTGCGCCCCGGTTTCTTAATTACCAAAATCCGGCGCTGCGGAGCGTTACGCATTCGTCAGTCCCGTCCACATGAAAGAACGAAATCTTAATTAACGCATAAACAATTTACGCGTATATCATTATGTTCTGTTCGCCGGCAATCCATCTAACTTCTGTCTGTCTCTCCTCACCTTTTGTAGTCATTAAGGGGGCTTTATTTCCTCGGCCGCCGTCGTTATTACTACTATTTTCGTCGGCCGGGAAAACCATTCATAAATGATTAACGTTGCCAAAGTGCAATTAACATTGCAAACAAGGGCAGGGCCCCGCGGACGGAGACCGAAGAAGAAGGTCTGGGCGCAGACCCCACAGAAACTCTTCCTCACCATTTCCCCTTCCCCCATGTAATCAAAAACTGAAACTTCAGGCGGCCATAAAAGCCGAATAATAATAATAATGCCTGTGCCCACATGGTCCGCTGTCTGAGCGAGTGCGCTTAATTTTATTTCGTTTTCCCATTTTTTTACTATTCGAATTTGGCCATATAAACATTTTTGTGACGCGCGGTAATTACGCTGAAAAACTCATTTGACGGGTCGCCCATTCAGTCGCCGTGTAATAAATCTCTCGATGTGTATAATTTGGTGTGAGTGAGCCTGGCCAACGCACGGAAAATCGTATCTTGCAGATACACCCGATTGCCTGTGCGCTGGGTGCACAGTTTTGGATTTTCTACACTAGCAAAAATTCCTAGCAGGAAGTGTATATTTCTTTTCCCTGAGCTCGAAACCAAAGTTGTTGACTGGTATCAGCTATTTAGGCTCTGCGAATTGGGGACGTGGTCCGGCTCGAAGGACCAGTATATGTTGGTGAAATGATCACGTGTAGTTAAAAGGACAAGACTACTTTTAATTCGAAACGTTTCAAGCCACATAAGCTTACTGCAGATTAATTGTATCTCTTGCGTGGGTCATGCTAGTTTTAATAAATTCAGTAAAGTCAAATGAGAGAGAAGTCTTCTTGGTCAATAAATTTGCAATCATTATCCTTTTTGAAATTAATTGCGTTCTGTGAAATCCATTGCAGTAAATAGCTGTTCTCATTAGAAATTTTTCATCGTGTACCTCTTGCACAACAGGCGGCTTAACACTGGGGATGGGCCGGGATCTCGGGATGCGGATTGGATCGGTTCGTCTCAGTTGGGATCTGTTTGGTTTCCAGGCCTTCGAGCTGCCCGCAGGCATTCGAAAGGAGAGATGAGAGGGGTCTGCTTCTGCCGGCTATTAAGTGGAATGCCCGGCCTGCAATCATTACTCATCCGAGGCTCTAGGGTTTCCTTCGCATTCGACTATTGTCAATGGCAAAACAATGAACTGGCGCGGCTGGCGGGTGGCAGATAGCTGATACAGATACAGATACGGATACGGATAGGCCGCATGCAGCATAGACACAGATGCAAACGAAATTCAAACAACAAACTACAAACTACACACATGTGGGAAAGTATCTCTAAGTATATGCCACAATTTATGGCTTCCTACACAGACACAACGTGGCCCCAAAAAAGCAAATATGTATATGACAAGTCATAAATGCCTCAACCTCATGGACGCCGTTACAGCAACAAAAACATCAGGAGGAACAGGCCCAGATACACAGATACAGATACTCTGTTGTTGCGGGGCCGTAAAAAGAAACAAGAAATCGACTGACACATCGCTCAATAAACATAAATTATAATTTATTTAACTTTTGCACTTTGTTTCATTTAATTTTCAATGCTCGTTTCCAATTCGAATGGGAATGGAAATGGGATTCATTTGTTTATTATTTTGTTTGCTTGGGTTGCGTCGGACTCGCTCTGTTCGGCGGAAATTCAGGGGAGAACTCAGGGAATAGCATTTTCAGCTGGCTGGCTCATTAAAAGACGCGCCACGCACAACTATTTGAAATATTTTAATTATTTTCCCCTCACACATATGGCTGCCCGGCGGCAATATGCGATTTCGTGGGCGTAGCAGGTTGTTCCGAATTATATTTCTTAGGCGATTTTAATTGCCCCGCCAGAGACCAATTGACGTCTGCTCTCAGGCCGTTTTTCTGGGGGCGGGGGACTTCGAGGCCCCGGATGATTGTGAAAAGCACTTCACTGCAGTGTTGAGTTCGGCCCGCTCCGCCTGAATTATGAGCCAGGAAATCCACAGCATTTGAAACACGAGCCCCGTGAGTGCTGATAGTGTGGCACACATTCCCAGAGGGGGGTGGCGAAGGGCGCCTTGAACAATGACAAATACGTGAGCTGATATTTCACCCTAGGGAGAGGGGAATGCCCGGGACAAAGTCCCCTGATTGCCACCTTTCCCCGCCCCTGTAAGCAAAACTCATCCGACTTTATTCAAGTTGCTCAAATTAATATTCAATTAATTTGCATTTTTATTGTGTTCGGTTCAGTTGTTGTTGGGGTTTTTCTTACGCATGCAGCCCAATAGTATTTATAATTCCTTTATGTCCATAATATGCTACAAATTTATTCCGTTTCTACCTCTTTACATCGTTATGTATACGAAATAATTATACTTATGTGTCGCTTTTTCGTTCCCTTTGGGGTATAAATAATTTACATGAACATTTTTTGGCTTCCATCGGAAAGGAAAGGTTTTATACGGTTAGAGGCCTCCTGAAAAATAGCATAATTAATGCAAACGCTCTGCCAATTCGGTGTGCAAGAGAACTTTGTTAGTCATTGGCATACATAATTCAAAGTACGGTGCACAATAATTACGAATAAAACTACTATCACATTGAAACACACATACGACTGATACATGCTCGGGAAACAATAATAATTGCTCATTAAATATCTACACACGCAAAGCGAGAATTGAACAGTCCTAGTGCGATCAGAATGCCTCGAAATTGTTCTCTAATTTAACGAATTCCGATTTGGCCTGACTGTTGTGAGGTTTCTTTTGCTTGGGGTAGAAAAAATCGTGTCGGTTGCCTTGGCAGTTGCTTCTTAGCCTATCCTAAGCGTATATTTAGCAGCGTGTGCAGAGCAACGGAAGTGCGGAGAGGATTTCCAGTAAATTAAGAAGTATTTAATTGTTAATGTGTTCACAGCAGAATTGATAATATTTCGTAGTTACGCCGTACATATAGATTTATATCTCTGGTTAGCACTTTTCACGCTCGATAACTTCTGTTAATTCAGCGCCCAAATCGCTGGAAACTTTTGCATTTCGCTTTCGTAGTCATCCGATTTCTGCATATCGGATGGGTTGCATATATATTCGTACATATTAATTTGCTGATGGCCTAGATAGTGGCTATGCTGCGGCACAGGCGTACTGGTAGGTCTACTACATAAGATCGTCTATATCAATTTGTTTAGCTGGCTAATTTTCGCTTTATTTCGCTGGCTGATTTTGCTTTGTTGTAAGTCACAATACGGTTGGCTAATGCGATGTTAATGTGTACTTAAGAGTAATTAAATATAGGTGTATCTGTATTCCTGTGTGCCCGATGGATACACGCCTGGGCCTGGGCCCGTTCGTGTCTTCGGCGGAGACCCAGTTTCGAGTGGAGTTTAATTACCGGCCTGGCAGACACGTCCGAGCCACATACCCACTTCCTCCTCCAAACCACATCCCCTGCCATATGTACATCGGTATCTCTGGTCGGTGCCAGTCCCCTCCGTCCCCCAAGACATTTGGCTTGCCGTCTGACATATAATTTTAACTTGTTACATTGTTGCGAGTTGCGTTTACCTAATAGTTTTCTTTATGCTTCGCCTTTCCTGCTTCGGATGTGGCGCATGGAAATAAATGCGATACAGTGCGGTTCAGAAGGATAGGGATTCAAGGAAAGAGAGGGAAAACTCTTAAAAAGAACAGATTATATTGATGTGATGGGTAACAGCATTGCAATTCCCTTTTTATCTTTATAATTAACAATTTATTACACTTTTCAAATGACGCACAGCTTCCTTATGGCCTTGGATCGCACTGTACCCTAGTATATGCTGCACTTAGGCAGCTGTAAGCGTTAATGCCTCTTAATTGTTTTTGTAAGTGTATTTTTTGTATTTTTAGATATTTTCGCGCTAGCTAACTAGTTTTACACGTTGTCATGTTTGTTTGTTGCGCAGCCAGGTCTAAAGTTTGTAGTTCAAGTTGATTTTTTATGGGTTTTGTAGGCCTTTTGAAAGCTTTTGACCTTCCCTCTCTAATGTTACCCGTCTCTCTCCACAATCTTGCCCAATTGAAAAGGCAGCTAAGTGATTTGGCTTTGGCTCAGCAATGACTTTGTTAGCTACTTCTGGGCCAGCCAAAAGATTTCACAATTGCGCAAAGCCTGGCAGGGAGCGTTTGAGTTTTAGCAAGCTAAAAACATAAACGCCGACTATAATTAGGAATTAGAAATCAATGACAAATCGCCTTTGACATCATCTGTCTCGCTGACTCAGCGCAATCTACTAACTAAGCCGGGCAAAGCGAAAAAAACAAAATTCCCATTTGGGCGAGCTTAATTATTTATAGTTTGCTAAGCTGTTTTTGGGCTTGGCTCTCCGAATATCGCTGTGTATAATTTCATACATTTAGCTTATAATCTTCCGCGGAGAGAGTGGGGTCAATTAAGTGCCATTAATTTGCCTTTTTAATTAATAATTTACTTTTTAATTTATTTAAAGCCGCTGCCTCAATCCCGCGCTGTCTATCCCATACCGCGCTGTGCACTCATGCATATAAATTATGCTAATTAGTTACAGCTACCGCATGACAATTTAATACATATATTTGCATTCGTTTTATCAGATCTGTTATATTTTTTAATTAAAGCTTATTAAAACTGTCGCTCACTCTCAGCCTCCCCTCTTATCGTTCGGCATAAATATTTATTTGCTTTTTTATACGCACTTAATTTATGGCTCTTGGCAATCATCGCGGCGAAGAGGGAGGGCATAGTAATTACCGAAAGCCTAGAAAATATTTAAATGATTTTGTTGTTTTTTTCTCTCCTCGTTTCTGCGTTGTTTAAATGCTTTTTTTGCCCGCTAAAAATGTTTTAATTATGTCAGAAATGATGTAGCGCGCTTGGCAGCAGATTGAAGTTGACCCAAAAAACGAAAAGAAAAAAACGAGCAAGGCGAAGAGCAGAAAAAATGAAATGATGACGACAAAACCGGTTGCCTAGGTCTGAAATCGGAGTCCGGGGTCCCCGGAGTATCCGATGTCTGAAGTCTGGGAGTGGAGTTGCCTCCGACTCGCAAATATCGGCTTTATGACCAGCCTCAATGCGAGTGTCCTCCGCGTTTCTGCCTCTTTTGTGGCTGCCACTTAGCCCCCCGCCTGCCACGCCCACCGGCCGCCCCCGCAGACAATGTTTGGTTGGACAGCTTCCGACGTTGCGTTTTATTTTTACTTTTTGCCCCGTATTTTTTGTGTTTTTTGTTTGGCGCTTGACAACTGCCGACGCCGTTTCCACTTAGTTTTGGGTTACTCTTTTTATATTCGCGGCGCGGACTTGGCTTAATGCGCTTTGCGTCATTTCATTTCGAACATTTTTCGTTACTCGGGCTCGAACTTAAAAATAACTGACTCCTGCACTGGGTGCTTCTGTTATTCGGTGCCTTTTATTTGCATGTTTCCCCTGCGCACAGGTTTTTGTTTCACTTGGTTTTTGGTTTGCTTTGCCGGCCATTATTGGGTTTATTTATCTGTTGATGACTTTTAAATGGCAGCTGCTCTCCGATTGACGGCAGCAAAAAAGCAGAAACGTCTAAATAAAGTCAATTAGAGGAGAAAAACCTTTTAGTTGACCTATCCCGCTCTATAAGGCCTCCCATTCAGCGCGGACTGAGCGCAAGGCAAAGCGATTAATCGAATTTGGCCATTCGAACCTGCATCCGACGGATACAAATCACTTTGAGGCTCGCTTGGGAGTGCTATTCTCCGTTTTTATTGTGACTCTAGCGAGTATAGCTTCTATAGGCTTAAAAAGCGAAGAACTAAATTGTGCAAAGCTGAACTGAAGGGTAAAAAAAATTATTAGCGCCAGAAAAGTCGTGAACATATTAGCCATAAGCAGTTAAAAAGTTTCAGCAGAATAATACTAAATATTTTAGAAAATTAAAAACAATTCAAATATTATCAATTGCAAAGTTCTTTGAACTTTCAAAAATCAGACAGACTGATTTGCGTAAAATTATAAAACGTTGATGAATACGCCGTCCATAAAATATTCACAACAATGTTGGCAACTGAATCTTATATAGGATGTTGATGTTGTATGTACATACATATGTCTTCATTTATTTCTATGCCTTTACATGTTTGGTAACACTTGCAACATTTTCCCCACTTTACCTCAGATAGAAAGCCGCTAATGCTAAGTATTGGGAACTTGTCAGCGATGAAAGGAGATTTTCCCCATCGTTTAGTGAGTTAGACCCCTGAGGTTTCCTACCTATTTGTTTTTCCTGTCTGATTTCGGAAAATAAAACACCCACTACTAATTTGTAGTTTGTTTTGAGTAACAAACACTTGGCCGCCTTGAATGAAATCGTAAACAGCGAAAACCCAATGATAAGCGCTCAATTAAAATCCCTCAGCCCCGGCACTCGATGCCATTTCCCCTTCCTGCCTGAGTGATAAAGCCCCCGAAATATGGGTGTAATCTCTGCCAACGGCCCCAAACAAGCCTCTTGATCACTGAGCTCATTTTGAGGCCGGGGCGGAAAATGTCAAATAAGCGAAAGCACTCAAGTACGGCACTCGGCCCACACATGGCACCATAATCGAATCTGATGTGAATGCGAATATGTGAGTATGCGAATCCAAAGTGCAGCCTCTATTCAGCTTAGTAATGCCAGACGAGCCGAGACGAGACGAGCAGCACCTGCCCATCGGGCAGCGGGGCGTATGAGTGACGACAATGGCGATGACCTCGCATTTGGAATGGATTGATGGCTGTGGGGGCTGCGACGGGGTGGCAAAGGCTGGGAGGGGGCATGCAAATGGCCCCAGCAGCTGATAGTTGATTGCTCAAACGAAATGAAAACAAACAACCGACGCTGTCAGCTGGAGCGATCTGTAGTATATTTTAATTACACTTGTGTGAACGCCGCCGCCGCCGTCGACGGCAATTGAAATATATTTTCCCGTCCTCTAATCTACGACCAATTTAATATGAATTGAATAAATGAATAGATGGCAATCGTTTCTTAAAGCGCCGGATGGGATGGTGGGGCGAAATCAAGGGAAACCTTGCCTTGATTAGGGGTTCAGCGAGCTCTTTGCCGACTATATTTCCTACTTTTTTGTTGTATTTATACGATCAACAATCAATATAATTTAAAGAGAGCCTTAGAAACAATTGCAGAAAACGGGAATAATTTTTTTAAGTTGTACCTTTAATTTATTTCCTCTATTAAAAAGCTATATGAGAGAGCAAAAATCGTATCAAGTTAGAAAGCAAAACATTAATGTCCCCTAATGAACGCCCAAACATGCATAGATATAAAGAAGAAATGTCGGCGATATTTCAACTTGACTAACATGAAGAATGCACCGATTTTTGTTGGCTACTTTCCAGACATTTTCCAGACGTCAACACTGGCCTCGGCCAGTTCCTGCCTATGGCTGCATTTTGCTCCAGCCTCTCGTCTCTCCTTGTTATATCTGCAGTGAAGACAAGTCAACTTGGATGCGGACTCGGACTCGTTTGGATTTGGGGCAGCCTAAAGCGGTTCGGTCTGTTTCGCGGATGAGTCAGTTTTTGGTCATCAGCGGATGTCGCTCGGCTCAGGTCCAAAAACAGTTTTTTGCCTTAATTAATTCGCTGATTGCCGCACTGGCAATCCTCAGCGGGCTTCTCTGGCCTATGCATAAATTAATCAGCTCTTTACTTCCTGGACTCGCAAGTCCCATGGAACCAAACCGTCTCCAATCGCTTCGGCGTGCAATCAATAATGGAAAATACACATTTCCCCGAGGGACCTTGAGGCCGAAGCTAAAACAATTTCTGCCGATAAAATCTCGCATTTCCTGCCAGCTCAGACTTTAGCTTTAAACCATTAGACTTTTCTGTGGGTTTGCCTCCAAACAAAGCATTATGTGAGGTCGTAAACACTAGTTATCGGGGGAAAATCGGGGGAATACAACCGAAGCCAGGGACACAAGCACAAATGAATTATACTGTTTGAATAAATGGGCATGGGCTATAATAGTGGTCGCTGGAAAATGAGTATGACAAGGTCTTGAATTCTTCTGAAATTGGGGAAACGCAATGAAAACTGGCATGCCTTTATGAGGAATACAAAAAGTAATAAATTACACAAAACTAGTGGCTTAAAACTTTCCAAAATCGATTATTTCTGGCTAATGCAAAGTTTCAAAAACTAAGCTATTAAAAATTCATTTAAGTAGCAAGACCCCTCGGTACAGTGTTCACTGTTTGTAATGATAGTTTATAATTTGGGCAACATGTAATTGAAAACTAAATTGCTAGGGTTGTAAAATCCAAGAAATAAGTAAATACCTTAATTTTAAACTTAACTTCAAAGAATAACATGATGTTAGTAAACTGCAATCGACCCAATCCATTTTCGGAATTAGTTCCGCGCGGAAAGGTTTCCCTCTCGGCAGTGACCACTGTACACTGACGTTTCTTCAACCCCAAACACAGAGGTCTTCCATCAATGACATTAATCAATCACAGCTCACCGCAGCGCGCAGGGCGGGGGGAAGAAGCGAAGCGAAATGATGGGGCAAAGCAGAGCTGAAAATCAAATTAAGGCAGACAAGAGGAGAAGCCAGAGGCAGGCCACAAGGAAGGAAGGTGTGAAAAGTAATCCACGAGAGCCGACGGCAGTGGCAACGGGAAGGAAAACCCTTCCCCGCCGCAGCATACATATGGACATACGCAAGTCACTTGAACTACACACTCTTTCTGGCTTGAATTGAAAACACAATATTCTTAATTTTTTGCATATCTCGCTTCAAATTACGTTGCATAATTTTGAATAATTTTTATTCGTATTTTTTGTGTTGCTTTACGCTTTTTTCTGTTCTCTCTCTATTCGTCCGTGCGTCTGTCCGTCCTATTCATTCGGTAATTGTTTGTTGCTTTTCATATTTTCGTATTCTTTCAGTAAATGGTTTGTTATAACATTTTCTTTGACTTTTAATTAAATATGCGTATGTGTAGTTTTTAGCAATTGGTTGGTTTGGTTGTTGGATGTTCTTGTTGCCGTTGTTTGTGGTTGGTTTACACAGAGCGGTTGTTGTTGCTGGTTGGTTGTTTAATTTAAATTAAATTAATTACTAAAATTATTTTATAACAAATATCACTACAATAGTTTGCATTTTTTTGTTGTTTCTTTTTGTATCGTTTATCAATTACTACCATTACATAAAAAAGAAAAAGATCGCTCGTTTTCCTCTTTCCTCTTTTCTCGCCTTCGCGCCTTCCGACAACAATTTCCATAGCAGCTAAACAGTTAATTTTCCATCTCTTAATATGTCGTTAGAGTTAATTAGTTTTTGATTCTAAAAGCTTTGAGGGGGCGGTGTGTATATATAGTAATGCTTGGGGAGGATCTATTGGTTATTCCTTGAGGCGGCTATTTCATCGACGCGTACTTGGTAGGCGTCTGTGTCTCATGATGCAAGTGGCTGCTGCTGCTGCTCCTGTTGCCGTTGTCATTGCTGCTGCTTCTGCTGCTGCTGCATCACACGTTGTAGCAGGAGATCTGCGGCAGGTGCTGGAATGTGGGCGTGGCCGCCACCGCGGTGGCCGCCGAGCTGAACGGGACGAACGACGTCTGACCGGCGGCAGCAGCCGCGGCTGCCAAGTTGAGCGAGGCGGCCGCCGCATACGGATGCATTCTCTGGGAACGCAGGTACTGCCGGTACTTGCCGCTCAGCTTGTCCGTGGCCGTAGCTACCGCTCCGGGTATCGCCACAGCCACCGTTCCCGATGCCGTTCCTGCCACCGTGGCTCCCGTGCCCGCCGCCGTCGCCGCCGCTCCGCCTGTGGCCGCTCCCGTGGTGGGCGTGGCCGAGTAGAGGCGCATGGGATTGGTGTCAGGGCCGGCCTGATAATTGCTAGGAACTGTGGCCATCGGCGACCGATCCATGAGCATGGACGTCGCATCCCAGGGCGGCGGGGGCAGGCATTGCTGCTGCTGCTGCTGCTGCTGCTGTGGCACTTGCGACTGCTGATGCTGCTGCACTTGCGCTTGCTGCTGCAGCTTTCCTGAGGCAGCCGCCGTCTGTCCATAGTTGCTACCGGAGATCATGGCGTCCCGCTTGCCGCCGCCGCCACCGCTGCCCTTGGCCGCATAGTGGCTGTGACTGTGACTGTGCGGGTGCAGCATGTGGTGGGGCGTGAGGGCGGTGCGGGCTGCCAAGGCCGCCGCCAGCTGATCCCACTGGCCGGCAGCCGCGGCCGCAATGGAGGCTTGGGCCTGGGCCTGTACCGCCGCCGCCGCTGCCGCCGAGTTGGCTGCGTGGCTCTGACTTTGGCTTTGACGTTGGCTTTGGTTGCTGCTGGCACGTTGCTGCTGCTGCTGCTGTTGTTGTTGCTGCTGCTGGTGTTGCTGCTGCTGCCGCCGCACATGCTCCAGACTAGACTGCTGCTGGGGATAGTGAGCTTGCTGCGACATCTGGGACATTTGCTGGTGCTGCTGCCGCAGCTGTTGCTGCTGCTGCTGGTAGCGCTGCGCCTGTTGTTGTTGCTGCTGCTGCTGGGCGGTGGAAGCCGCCGCGCGAGCTCCCCGCCTGGCCGCACTGCTGCTGGGGGCTGTGGCCACGGCCGCACCGCTGCCACTGCCGCCCAAGGCGGCTCCACTGCTCAGCGAGCTCGAGCTGATGGACCGCGCCGTGGCGTGCATGTTGTTCACGAACGGACTGCGGCGCTGCGACTCCATCTTGCGGAAGTAGCACGGATGGATCATCAGCAGCGGCTCCACGCGCTGTCCTGCCGGCGGCTTGGGCTGGTTGGGGAGCTCGTACTCCACGCTGCAGTCCACGTGCAGCGGGATGCTGTAGTCCTTTTGCGGGGAAGCGGCAGGCGCTGCATTTCCGCCGCTGCCATTGCTGTTGTTGCTGGCGGACTGCTGCTGTTGTTGTCTGTTGCTGGCAACGGCGGCGGCGACCTGCGTTTGGGCCGCCGCCGCATGGCTGTGGCGGTGATGGGCAGCCACGGCGGCGTGGTACATGTGTTGCTGCTGCTGCTGCTGCTGGTGATGGTGCTGCTGCTGCTGCGCCTGGCTGTGTTGTTGCTGCTGTTGCTGCTGCTGCTGCTGGAGGGCAGACAGAGCCGACATGCCGTGCGACAAGGACATGTCGTAGTTGGCATAACAGGCGGCCATCGTCATTGCTCCTGCTCCCGCGGCTTCTTGGCTTTTCTCGAGTCGGGTTCGAGGTTTGGTAACACAGAATTCGCTTTGGGTAGCTTTTCGCTTTTACTTTGTTGCTTTAGAATTTTTGCATTTTCTCAGGCTTTTCTTGCTTTCGCACTTTCGAAAAAATTCACTTTTTAGTGGTTGTTTTCTTTTTGTTATTTGATTTGATTGGCACTGGTAATCCAAAAAGAGCGGCTGCTGCAGGTAATCCGTGAGTGTTGTTTTGTTGTTAATTTTTGTTTTGCGTTTTGGAGGAACCTTAATCCATATATTTTTACGTTTTGTTTTTGCTTTGGAATTCGCTTTTAACCCGTATAATATTTAGCTTGCTGTTCGCGTGTTTAACTTTGTTTCGTTTATAGATGTGTTTGTATATATTTAATTATTTAGCGTTTTAATCAGTCTTTGTTTTTGTTTTACATAAATGCAGCGAACAGTTGGAGCTGCGTTCGTGTGTGTGAGTGTGGGAGTGTGGGTGAACAATCCACGTGTGTTTTCAGTCTTTTTCGCCCGTTGTTCGCTGGCTGGTTAACGGTTGATTAGCTCGCTGTCTTTTCATTCGGTTCTAGCGCCGCTTTCACAAGCCGAGTTCTTTCTCCGTCCGCGATGACCAGATGCCAGTTCAGTTTACAATTTCGCCTTAAGCATGTTCGCGGACCGCTCGGTTCGAAAGTTGAAATTGAATTGAATTTGATCTGAATGGCCCATTGCCCGCGCAGCAAGACTGCCAGTTTCCCGTCAAATCTGGTGGTTTTTTAATGCCGACAGCGGGAAATTTAAGAATTGCGGGA
>JAEIIO010068693.1:0-10436 GCA_018874655.1 Drosophila diplacantha | reverse complement strand
AATTTCGGGGGAACAATTTTTTTCGTTCAAGACCTTGAGGAAGGTATCTACACCACGGTGTCTCTTTGTGTTTTTGGGTATTGATGGCATTTTTGCCTGCACCATGCTTCTCCCTCCTCCCTTTACCCTGGCCAGCCAGACACACCAGTGTGTATGTATGCAGCGGGGTTATTTGTCGTAGGTAGCGGCGACAAATGTAATCTGATATAATTTAATAACATGCAGAACCACTACCTCGTGTTTGGATGGGTGGATGTTGGATGTACATATGTATGTATGCGGGCACAGCAGCTGAACCTGAAAAATCTCAGCACAACAAACATCTTCACTTTACTCAAACTTTTGAATTTTGAATATCTCTCCCTGTGTTTGCAGGTGTGCCACCGCATAAACGACATTTGCATGGCCATGCTGAACGCCGCCTTCTCCAAGCAGATCAATACCACGTTCAGCCGCTTCCAGGCCATCAAGGCTAGCATGCCGCGCCGGGAATCGGCACGACGCGGTCATCCGCTGGCCTGTCAGTGCGACATCATAGAGACGTGCTACATGCGCCTCTCACTGCTGCAGATGTCCATGGGGAAGCACATGGAGCGGGGCCATTGCTGTTTCTTTCCGGGATCCGTAAGTCGTACTCTCAAACTGATTGGCTTACAAACTCTAATACGGATAATTCCCACAGATATTGGACGAGGTAAACGGGATTTTGAACTATATCAATTTTGCGCCTCAGCTGCAGCGACCTTATCGGGTGACCGATGAGCTCTTCGATCTCTCCACCATGGCCATGGAGTACTTTAAGGACCGCATCGAGCCGACACTTCCCGGCCTGGCCTACTTCAACAAAAACTTCTATACGTTGCCCACCACCACCAAGCGACGTAAGCCTATTGTCCCTCGGGTGTAAAAGTCAGTGTCATCAGTATTTTCCCCCTACAGCCACGCTTGCCATCAGTTCAGATCTCGAGGACAGTGCCAGCAACTCGCCGCCTCAGAACCACATGGTGCTCCGCAAGGGCATCCGCAAGATCAAGCAGGGCATGAAAATCTACAACAACCAGCTATCGGTGCTGCGCACCGAGCTTCGCACATGCAAGCGAAAGGCCGGTGAGCAGGGCAAGCAGCTGGCCGAGCAGCAGAATCTCCTGGCGGAGCAGCAGAAGCAGACGCTGGAATATGCCAATCGGTTAGACGAGAATGACAAGAAGAACGAGGAGATGACTCGCAAGTTCTCCACCCTCTTGCAGGTATGTAAATTTAGTTGATTATTACCCAAAACAACGCATTGATTTCTTTTTTACTTGGACTTGCGCAGGAGCTCAACAAGTGCAAGACCGAGCTGCAGTTCTGGCGCTCCAAGAGTCCGGCCATTCCGACGATGTGCAGTTCGTGCAATCAGAAAGTGACTCCTATGGTGCCGCCAGAGGATTTCCAAGTGCTCGTTAACCAGGGCGTTGATCCGGAGCACATCATCATCAGCAACGAGGACACTGACGCCGAGGAGAGCGACGTGAGCGTGGCGGAGCTAAAGGAGTTCGCCTCGCCGGACGAGTCCACCACAGCCAAGCTGCTGGCCGTTAGCACTGCAGCCAAGAATCTGAAGCGTAAGCTACCGTCGGAGACCCAGTCGTCCAATGCCATTGCGTCCACATCGAAGCCAGTGGAGGCCGTCCAATCCCAGCTGTCGGCTGCAGTGAATGGAGGAGCTGTAAAGACCGCAGCCACCGGGGGATACTCGCCGAAGCTTTTCTATGGCAACCATCAACGCAGCGGCGTGATCGTAAGCCTCGTGTCCATGAAGCCAACGGCAGCTCAGCCGGAGGTAACTGGATCAGAGGCAGCTCTGGAGGAGCCGGAAGAGGCGAAGAAAGCACGTAGAGTACAAAAGGCCAATAGATATGTAAATACGTCGTCTGGCAAACGCAGTAAGCATTAGGACATACGCATATACACACTTTACATATTTTTTACCACTTATTTACAAAAACAAAACCACAAATAAAGAATGCGTCCATGCCCCACGCTCTCATCTGACTGGGGCAGGCGCCATGTAGTGTTAACAGAAGAATCAAATATATACACATATATCTATTAACGCCAAAATGCATTAGGCATTGCGAATATTATCATAATAATTATTATTATCAAGTACAACAACAAGTGTGTCTGTATAATCTTCGGTTTTAACGACCCCCACACGAAACAACAACTCAAGTTAACCAGCAACAGACACGAACACCATACAACACACTCGTCGAATCCAGTAGTTATTGGCAGAGCAAACAAAACAGATAATAATAATTTAAAAGAAAATTAATTTTAACTAAGAACCACAAGAAAAGCAAAACAAAAACGACAAAAAAATATTTTAAATAAAACTTTAAAAGCATTTGAAATCAAAAGGGGCTTCCCAATGGTTTTTGTACAAAAGAGATACATTTATTTACAATTTAACAGGGTCAACGAAGGGAAACTCTAAATTATAGCTTTTGGGAGCGATCCCCTCCAGCCAGTGGCTTGTTGCGCTCATCCCACAGGGTGACTCCATCGCAGGCACAGATTCTCTTGAAGTTTTCCAATATACCCGCCGAACGGGCAATTATCCCACAGGCAATCCTGCAGAGAAACAACTTGAACTGTGAAAAGATGTTACCAGAAAGAAGGATATACCACGAACCTGTCCCCCGAGTTGCCATCGATGAGACTCTGTTGGTTGCCACCGTTTCCCAGGTCATCGGCACTGGCTGTTATCACAATGGCCCTGCCAATTATGTCCCACACCTCCAGGATGGGATCAACAAAACGGAACGTGGCCCTGCCGCTCTTATCGGCCCGAATGTTGCCAAGGTCGCCGGCATGGCGTTCTGCGGCCGCTCCGGTTTGACTTCCGTGCGGCGACTGGCGGGGATTGTAGTGCGAGCCAACGGAGGCGCAGCCCGCGGACACGTCTCCACTCTCGTGTATGTGGAAACCGTGCAGACCAGGCGTCAGTCCGTCGACCACGCCATCCACCACTACTCCAGGCTCTCGAGCCGTAATTGTTGTGAAGCGCACTACGCCCTGGACGGGCGTTCGGTCCACAACACTGCCCGTGGTGTTGATGAGGGCCACGGCAGACTGGCCGCCGAATCCCGATAGCACCGCCTTGCGCCCGGTGGCCTCTATCTTGTCATGGACCTCTGACCAAGGTCGTTGGGTCTGGACAATCACACGGCCCTCCTTGGTGTCGATTTCCACCTGGCCCACCCCATCCAGCGCCGTTCGGAGGACGCTAGCGTACGCCTCGTCATCCTTACGCATTTGAACTGCAAATTCAATCTACTTCAACATGAGGGCATGCCGCTTGGTCGCTAATTTACCTTGATGGAGCTCATTTTGATTTTAAAATTGCCGAATAAGAATGATAAACAAACTTTGGCCCTTTAGAGCTTTTATCGTTTCTATTTTTTAACATTCATATCTGGTCACACCTAAAACGTTCTGGCGTTGCCAGAATTTCTGTACAGCTTGGAGAGCATGTTTTACCCTAGGCGCCCGATCTAAAATTCGAACTGAGAGTTACTAAAGCTGCTAATAAATATAATTTCTATGCTAATTTTTCAGACTTAAATCTTCATTCAGCTCAAATTACGCCTTATCATTTGTTCTCAACTTTTATCAATGGCCATAAAGTATATTTTTAAGCAAAATGCTGCTAATTTTTACAATTAACGACGCTAATTGAAGCGTCCTAAGCGCTAAGTTAAGACACAGATGGGTATGTCTGCTCGAAGTAAAAACGGAAAAAGCCTGGTAAAAGCGTGCAACAAAATTGCGATAAAGCGTTTCCATGCGCGTCAAATTCATTGCAACTAATTGCGTCTTTGACTTTCATTGTGCAAAATAAATTAATTTCACTTGGGAACCGAACCTCGTTATTGATGGCAATTTAAAAACAATTGAGAAATATTTAATTCTCCCGCCATATTGCGATCAATTGAAGAAATGTAAAAGGAAGCATCACGACAGGGGAATAACCAGTGATAATGCCGATTCCCGAATGCCAATTCCCAAAATTTCGGCACTGCGCGTATGGCTTTCATCAATTAAGACTCAATTAGCCGAAGGCAATCATCTTGGAGTGAATGAAAATCGGTGGCCAGCAATTATTCGAAATTAGTAGTACCGCCATTAGGTCCACCCTAGCAATAGATCGGCGACTTGCTCCGAAAACCGCTCCCCCACACAAAGTTTCCACAAACAGGTGCAGCTCTCTTCCCTTGCTCTCTACCTACTCTCTTCGGTGACGCCTGCTCTTTAAGGAATAAAGACTAAAGGCAACAGCTGTTATTGTTGATAAATATCGTTCTGTTGCTCTTTTCCAAGTGCAAGTCGGGCCCTGAAAAGGTGGGTTGGCATGGAGCCAGTAGAGTGGGAGCGAGATGGGCTATCTAAGGTCGCCCAGAAAGTGCGTGCGATAGCAAAATTGCTATTTGCTATTTGCCTTTGTTTTTATTGCATTCCACACACGCACGCACACAACTGCACAGCCAGTGGGAGACAGCAAAGAGAGCCGTTGGACCCGCGAGAGCCAGAGAGGGAAAGAGATAGTAAGAGCGCCCGGGGAGATGTGGGAGAGCGAAAGAGAGTACGGCTTACTAGCCGTATACTTATTATTAATATTAGCGTGAGAGACCAAATCAGTACTTTTTAAACCATCGACGGCACATGTTTAGCAATTAATGCGGAGTGTAAACTAATCTGAAGGAGCAACAACTACAACAACAACTACAACTACAACAAAATCATCAGCAGCAACAGCAAAAATATTAACACGTTGACGCTTTTTGTGTTTATCGCGAGCGGAAAAGCTTAATTTGGCTGGCCATCTTATTGGTGCCAAAAATTAAATACGTCATCGACGCGCGCAGCGAAAAACGGTCCAAAAAGCGATACACACACAAAGGCGAGCATAGAATCGAAATCAATTGCAGGAGCCGAAAAAGCAACAACGCCCAATAAACGCAAATCAAGGAAAAGTTCCACACACAGACTCGACTTAATTAATTTGTTTTTATTTCTTCGCTACTATTTCTTCTTCGTCTTCGTCTTCTCCTCGCCTGGCGTTGCCATTCGCCGCGAAGTGCTGACAAAAAGAACGTGCAAAACAGCTGAGCTGAGACCGAGAGTAACGGAACGTACCGAAGTCGACGTCGGCAGCGAGCAACAAAGCAACAAGTGCAGTAGCAGCAACAACAACAAAAACAAAAACAAAAACAACAACAACAACAACACAAAGCCCTTTCAATTGAGAGCCCAAGAGACTGTGTGTGTTCGCATTGTTGTTGCCACAATCAATTAGAGTGATAGCAGCCGGCAGAGCAGCAGCTTCGGCAGCACAGCAGCAGCAGCATCCGCATCAATTTCGCTGGCAGCAGCAGCATCATCTTCGCATCGCATCTTCGGGCTGGCTTAATTCCGAAAGTGTGTCTGTGAGCGTAGTTGCTCCCGTTCCGCCTCCGTAATCGCAAGTGGCTTGTTGTTATTGTCGCACTCGGTCGATCTCTCTGTGTGTCTGTCTGTGTGGCAGCCAGCGCCAGCGCCGTCGGCTCTTGATTGGGCTTGTTTGATTCCGAAACTGTATCCCGTAGTTTCCCGCTAACGGCAAAAATTCACACAACTCATTGATATTTTAACCTCGTGTCCGCGTTGGCTGCCGCTCGACCAAGGTTCTGCCGCACAAAATGCTCGTCTCCTTGGGCTCTCCGAAGCCTGGCTTCGTCGGACTAAAAGTGCTCCTCTAGCCCTGCGAGCAGCCCGCCGTACCAAACACAACACACAAACTATACGCAAAAGCCCTAACTATACATAACCCACTGAATTGGCAGCAAAAAAAAGTTATCACCACTTCACCAACCGAATCGTAATCGCTATCGTTATCGCGAGACAACAGAAAACAACAAAAAAGTTTCAAAGATAATATACGGTGTGCAAGTCAAGTCGAAGCAAACAAAAACTCCTATTCTCTCGCTAATGAAATCTGAGCGATTCTTTGTGAATAATTAGCCCCCAAAAAACCCGTTTATCCGCCGCAGAAATTAGGCCCCCCATAAAAGTGACTACAACGATCCAAGAAACTGGCATCCATCTCGCTGCCGCTGATATATAACACCCCAATATACACACAGGCGTGAAGCGCAAAAACGTAAATCCGCGATAACACCCATACACTCGCCGCCGAGCAGAGGGAAAAATCCGATCGCGAATATATCAACTTCACAGTAACGTCGGAAAGTCAGTGCAAGTCAGAGCTAAATCGTCGAGCGCCCCGAATAGTTGTGCCTAACAAATCGTTTCCAAGTCGTGAAAAGATAATCAGTTATCAGTGATCAACATCGGCCTCCAGAAGTGTACAACTGCCAAATAATGTCAGCCTTCTGACAGTGTCCCAAAAAAATAAAGCCCACACAAAAGTTACATAACGCATAACGTGGAAAATCCTATTTTCGGAAGCGAAATATAAGCAAGAGAACCCCAGCGAAACCCTACAAGTGACTTGTTAATTGGAATGTCGCCTATCTGACAGTGACTAAATCAACACGAAAAACACCCCAAAAAGAACGCAGAACACAGTTTGAAAATAAAAAGAATAAATAACAGCGCCACAAGCATTACAACAGCGAGTGAAATAGTATCAGCCAACAAGGAGTGCAGCCTGTGTTATCAGTTTAGCACACATACATACTTCTACACTCGATTAAAGCGTAAACAACTGCTGTATAATGTCCACCGCCATCTGACAGTGGTCTAAAACCCGGCAAACAGAGCTAAGACATAGAGCGTCGAGGGATCGCCGCTGCTATAGACAACAAGTCCCACACGTGCCAGTGTGACCTGTACCGCACCAACTTCCATTTGAACTGCAAAAAGTAACTTCAATTCAGCGATAAATGGAGAAATCTGAAATACGACTGCAGCGCATGTCAAATGAATATCAGTCGCAATCGAGCTATATGTATCTCCGGACCAAGATGCTGTTAAAAATCGAAAATACCCTACTTCGAAGCCATCGTCAGCGCGAGACCACCGGTATCAAGAAACTATACAATTCGTTTTTCGTATTGTTTTAATTTGCTGCGCCCGGCCCCCGATCCCCCTCCGAAGGCCCCAAGAACACATTACGCACAACGCAACAATTCCAATTCCACTCAATTGTGAGCCAATCTAGAGAAAAGTTACAAAAAGCAAGTTATACATGTTTTACCTATATTAAATATATGAATAAACTAGAGATATTATTTGGTTGTTAGTAGAACTCAACGTCAAGTGCATATTGTTAGCCCTCGTATATCCAAGTGCTGTGCGAAGAACGATTAGTAAAGTGTGTCATACGAGCATTTTGAGCAAGCCAAAATGTTAACCTAAGCAAAAAACCGTATTTAAGTCTCCGAGTCGATCAATAACTGTTTCTACTTCGAATATTACTATTACAATAAATCACAATCCCCTTTGTTGCATTTCGCGTTGCATCGAAAAAACTTGAGCAAAATTGCTGCTGGCGAAAGTCCGGTCGGAACGGTAGGAACTGTGGTCGCCCAAATATATATCGTATTATCCATCGGTTGGAAAACGACAAAACTTCAATACTTCAAAACTAACAAGGAATAAGGAAAAAGAACGCGCGATTACAACGCATTTAATTCACATACCGAATGGCGCTTTCGTTTCTATCGCAAAACTCCGGTCTGTTGGATTTACAAAGCATATTTGATCCACAATATTCTCATCATCAACAACAACAACAACTACCACAACATTTGAGCCACCTCCCCCAACAAAATCAACACCAACAACAAGCGGAACAAATTCTACAACACCAACAATCACGCAGCCTTTCAACAAAGTACGATTTGAACATTTTCAACGAATTCGACCAAATGGAATTCAACAACAATTTAAATCGCAATCAATATCAGAACAACAACAATAATAATAATATCACCATCAACAATCAGAATCATAACTCCAACACCAGCACTAATAATAGTGCAAGTGAAAATCTAAATCAGGTGAGTTCAAAGGTCACCAACGAAAGAGGGTTCACAGGGCTTGACATGCGACACTAAACACTATACATTGTTAAGTATATAAATATAAAAACAAAGAATTGGGAGAGTTTAAATTATAAAAATTATGTCAAGACTTTGGGTCCTCCATACTGTTAGAACATCCCAGCGATTAGTAACTCTGAAGAATGCAGACTAATTATAGTAGCGGCATATTTACACAACTGTTTTCCACCGTGGCTAAATTGATTTTTCATAAAAATGTCCGTCACGACTTACTAGTTAGTAAATCAAGAAAACTTTTCAAGATCCCCTGCTCATGAGGCTCCCAGTTAATTCTGTTTGCCTTGAGGCAAATATAAATATATAGTTCAATTGCTAATTATACTATACAGCGCGGGGTGTATCATATAACAAAGTTGTGGTGGACAGATAGAGGGAAAACAACAGAACAGCGCTTAATAAATAGTTACGTCACCAGTGCCGACTCGCCCGCACTCATCCCCCAATCCTCGGGGTATCTAAGTGTAGATACTTTTGTTTACCTTCTTTATTTTTGGAATTTCTTATAAATATAGCCCCACTTTGTTCTGGGTCTTCTTTGCCCAGCTCTCCAAGCCGCGTCTTTTTCCATTTGTTTACACACTGCGAGCGTGGTCGAACTTATCTCTCTCCTAATGGAACCAAGCCAAGTCAGAGTCCTCATCGGCACATAAACATCACAGAATGCAGTGAATCGATGGGTGTTTTCCGCCCTCTCTCGATCTCTTTCTCTCCGGGAGAGAAGGAGGTATTGGGAGAGTAAAGCCGAGATTGTAGGCGACCTTATCAGCAAGGTTCGGACCCACATATAGTATTTCAACTGGACTGTGGAGATAATGGTGAGAGGGCATAGCCTCGTTGGCGGCTAGACGCGCATTGTTTGTGCTTTTCATTCGGTTCCAGATTGATTACGATTACGCCGTCAAAATTCAGTTTTCGAACTAAAAGCCTCTCCGTTCGATTTCGGTATTCCAGATCCAGAACCGCCACTTCATCAGCGGCTACCACCACCAGCATATTGGGTCGGATTATGAGCAAGTGATCAACTTTGTTGACTCGCCGCCCAACTCAGAGGAATCGTGGACAGGTAAGGCAGCGCCAATCAGTGCAATCATCATCTCAATCACGAACGTTCCTCCATTAACCAACAACAATATCGCCATCATTGAAGAGACCAGCTCTTTAATCGAACAAATCACCATTGTCGTAGACGCCCAATCGAAGGACTCGCCGGGACCGCAGATCATCGACGTGCAAACCATTTACCTGAACAGTGGCTCACGCAAAAGACGAATGGATTGGGATTCCTTGGACATTGGCCAAAGTGAGAACTCACCAACAGCATCGCAGAGCGGCGAGCTGCCACCGAAAGTGGCCCACCAGGAGAAGGATAAGCAGAAGCGCGAGAAGAACTCGGGTAAGGATCAATATAATAAACAATATCTTACCAGGATGTATAGCACTGACGAACAGTTGGAGTATATGATAAAACCTAACGATTGATGAACACATACAAATTGTAGAAAGTCTCTTTATATCCCAGGATATAGTATTCAATATAGTTGGTGGTGCGAGACTACCAAAAAAGCCTGTCTCTAATCTTAGGCTTTCTTTTTTAAGGTTTCAATTCATTCATAGACTTATTTTTAAATAAAAACAGGTTAGCAAATGCCTTAATGATTAGACCATTAATTAGTTAAATAAATTGATAAATTAAACGTAAAAATTTGTCACACTTTCCAGCTAAAAAGTATGAATACCAAAAGTTATTCATTTAACGGCCATAAAAGATTGAATTAAACCCAGAAACCCAGCGAATATGATGATAGCGGTTTTGTCAATTGCTGATTTGCATAAAATGTGTGTTGTGGTGACCCAAAATCAATGAAAGAAATTGCGTTGGGACTTGGGACTTCCTCCTGGCATGGCTCCGGAGGAGGCTGAGCGAGCGAGTCTGAAACTCGTTCTCCTTTTCCGTCCCTTCACTTTTGTTGGCAAAATTAGAAGCCGTCGTAATTGAGAAACCCGTTTCCGCGTTGCGCCCCTTTGATTGTACACTGCGGCAGCTTCTTACGGGATATATGGATATGGATATGAAAATATATATGTTGATTGGTGTGCCTAGACAGGTGTACCCGATCTAACGACTAATTCGGTCGTTCGAAAGACAAACGTGAGTCTTTCTGCCTGTGCTGCCCTCGCGGGTGCTAAGTGGGGTATAACCACGGGTATATGATCGCTAATTAGTCTGTATCTATCAGACATGAAGTTATACGACATACATATGCGTGAGATGGCAATTAAAGGCCCAAAACCTTACAAAGGGTACGACTTTGAGACGCTTGAAAT
>JAEIIO010068653.1:0-18372 GCA_018874655.1 Drosophila diplacantha | reverse complement strand
CCGATCCACCGATCCACCGATTCACTGATCCACTGATCCACGATGAACTCGCAGCGATTACTGACACAGAAAACCGTGTTGTAACGGTCCCGCTTTTCCCCCAAAAGAAAGTGTCAGAGTCGGTCCCTGATGGCTGGTTAGTCAGTCTGTGGTATCTGTATCTCTTTGGCCATTCCGAAACTGTTAAGCTCTTTGGCGCCATCGCACTTCTGCTTTCCCATGATTTATTTACGCACATGTATCTCCCCGAAAAAAGCTCGAAGACTGAATACAGATACAGCTACGGATTTATGTTATACTGGGGGCTGTGTGCGCGCACAATTAATTCGTGTTTCGTGTCTTCGACATTTACAGAATGTTTTGCTTAATTTGTTTCGTGTCGGGGTTGTTCTGGGGTCTGATTGGGGACAGGGGTGGGCAGATTGGTGGGTGTTTCCTGACAGTTTTCGGGGCTTGTCGCTCATTAGTCGGGCTTAACGCACACACTGGTACACAGTCTTGCTGGGAGATGGAAACTCACCGCCACAAAATGCGAGCAAGTGGTTAAGATTTTGTGGTGGGGTTTGTGGTTTATGCTGTTTTGGGGGAAGTTCAAGCAGTCGAACCGAAAAGATGAGAGAGTTAATTTAAATTGATTTAACCAGAGTCCATTTTATAGAGATGCAAACAGGTTGTAATGAAAGGATTGATTACACGTCTGAATGTTCATTTGTTTCGGTAACTACCTGACCTCATTCATTAATATCAATAGTTGAACCTTTCTCAGCACTATTTCGCGTTACCTATTTCCCAGGAAAGGCCTGTGAATATTGTATAAATATTGTTTTTCTTTTTTGTATTTCCCAAAGCATATATAATAGTTCCCAAAGTCAAATCCAGCTTTCCATCAACGTCCTGACCGTGCAAGCGTTCATTCCGGAGACAGTTCCATTGTCACAGCCCTCGGGCTGATCTGATCCCGGCTCGAGTCTGACTTTGTGCTGCCGTGCGGCGTGTTATTCTTTCATTAGGCTTCGGTAGTTGCAACTGCTCGACACTTGAATTCGGGGGCTGTATGGGTTGGGTGGCTGGGATTTGCATATGACCCGGCTGGCAGACCTCGTCTCTCCTCTGACAGCGGCACAGCCGCGAGCTGTGAAAAGTGACTCGGCTTCGATTCGGATTCCGAATCCGGACAAACGCAAATTATACATCAGGTGCAGAAGCAGGAGCAGCACAGTAATTGCTGCCATAATTGCAGCAAGTGTATTCGTTTTCCATATCATATACCCTCCAGTTATGAGCAGGTTAAACTGTAGCATTTTTGTGGCCACTGGTTTGGGGCATGCAACAACGTCTCTGGCCGCTCGACGTAGATCCACCTCATCTGGTCCAAATTGGAGCAGCAATTGCAGTGGCAGCTCGCAATCTGCATGTGTAATAGAGTCAAGCAACTAATTTTTGCGGCAATTTGTGCTTGGGAAATCCATGCATCCATGCGGAATGGATAAACGGTGGCAGGCACTCACCGATAGCCACAGCCTTCTCCTGAAGCCGCCGAGAAATTAACGAGTGATGGACAGACATCCGAGTCAGACTCCGACTCCAAGTCAGACTACGAATGCATGCAAACTTGGGGGGCGATCTCTCTTTCGCTCGCATCGCTCGCTCTCTTTCTTGTCATGTTATTAGCAGCAATTTAAGCAAATAATCAGTGCAACTTGCCAGCCGTGCAGGTGGGATGGCCTCTCCCGGGGGGCAGGGGCTCCCGACGGGGACACGGGGGCGGGGTCAACGCGTGACTTGTAGTAGTGGCTGTGGTTCTCGGTGCTGCTAGCCGAAATATGTCGGAGCCACATGCAAATGGCAGCGCCGACTAGCCCGATGCACTGAAACAAATCCCATAGAAATGACAGGAAATAAAAAGTCAAGAAGGGGAATAAAACACACTCAAAATATATGACTTTTGCCAATAATTTGCGTTTTGGCCCTTATATGCTTATATGCACCAAGAAGACCATTATGGGGACTTTAAACAGAAATTTTTGTGTGTTAATTTTTGTCCCAATAAAACAATTTGCAAAGCCACGCCTTCCTTCCTGACATGGCTAAACAACTCGGCTGTTGATGCTGATCAAGAATATATATGATTTATGGGGTCGGAAATGACTTCATTGCTCACCTGTCTTCCGACTTCAATATAAAACCCTGCAAGGGTGTAAAAATTCCTTTTTATTTTATTGTAAGTATCAATGGAATAAGTATAGGTATATACTGCTATACTTGTTCAAAGTGTACCTAAAATCAGGGAAAGACAGATTCTAATGCCGAGTAGTCGGCTCAGCTGAGCTTTTTGGGCACTGCAACGATCTGCTGCTGCTGCTGCTGGGTGATGCTGGGTAATTTGCATTCCGTTGCGGATTGCAACTGTTATTTTGCGCCATGCGCCTCTCACGATCTTGGGATCTCAGATCATTGGGCCTTACATCTGCAGAGCTGCTGCTCGGCAATTTGGAACAGTTTGCTGTTACTTTGTAGCTCTTTGCTCGGTGCTTTTCTGGGGCTGCTGGTGCGTTTTCACAGTTGATTTACCCCCGGATCCCGAGGTGGCAGAGGGGAGCTGGCAAGCAGGTAAACTGGTAGATCGGTAGTTTTATTTACAAAAAATTAGCACAGCTTTGCTTGTTCACGGCGCCCAACTTAAGTGCGGCCCGAGAGTCCAATTTCGGAGTTCGACGCCGACTGCGACTCCGAGGTGACCGAGCGTTTTGGCTAATTTTCCAAATTGCTTTTATTAGGTTTCGTTTATTTGCATTTTGAGCTTTAATTTTACGGCTGATTTTCCCTTTTCCCTTCCCCGCCCGGTCGCCGGACGGACACTTAGCTTTTAACCCTCCGCTGCCGTTGTTACGATGTTGCATTTGTTGTAATTGTAGTCTGGTTTTTGCAGTGCCAGTGCGAAAATTAGCAGCCGTCCCTTTCCGTTGCCTTTTTTTGGTTGCTTAAATGTTGCAATTTTCAAGTCGTAAAAAATGTAAATGCGCAACAAAAGATGGCAAAAAAAAAAACAAAAATAGATTGCAATAAAACGCTTTGGCTTTGGGTCTTATGCAATCAAAGTTTTTTCGAGGGGTTGGCTGGTTGGATAACTGCTGAAGGGTCTGCTTTGCTTTGCTTTGGCATTGGGAAACCCTTGAAGAGGCGTGTTTTATCTTAAATGAGATCGGATCGCTCAAAGGTCGAGTCTGGGTAATTGATAAACGGTTTCAGTCCCGAACTACGTTGATGATGGTGGTGGCGGTATCTATGAGTTATGCCAAATTAAAGTAATTTTAAATGAGGCTCTTGTTGGGTTAGGTTCATAAATAATTATTGCCGAACGAAACTTCCCTAACCCCAATAGGAGTTTTAATTTTGAATATAAAAACATAAAGTAGGCTGCTTCTTCACAAGAAATTTGTTGTCACTCATCTTCTGTTTATCTTTCATACGCAATCGTTTATCTCAGTGGCTCAATCAGCTGGCTCCATAATATTCCAGCCCTCTACCTTTGGCCAGAACCAAAACGCATGTAAATCAACACATAATAACTTAATGCCTGATGCTGCGCTGATTGCAATTGGGAGACTGCACAGAGATAAATATTCAGATTTAAAATATATCTTGCTTATTTATTTTAGAGTTTATTCCTGATCAATGGGTGGCTTGTTATCCCAGTTGTAAAAGCCAGTTATCGGTTGATGTTGCACCTTTATTTTGGTACCCATATCTTACTCTCAGTGCACCACATCCTAGAGCAATCATCAGGGCCCGAACTGGGCCCAAAGTCAAACCCAAAGCGCGTGCGCTGTGACTTAATTGCTGATTACAAATTAGCGATAAGAGATGCGGATAAATAAATAGGCTGAGGACGGATGGATGGGTGGATGGTTCCTGGCAGCCCGTCTTGCTGGTTAATTAAGACATTAACCACTCCGACGGCGCAATCTGGTCGAGATCTGTGGGTCTAGCAGAAGCCCGGCCCAGACCCTGTCCAAATCGCTGACATCCGCTGGCAAGTAAGCCAAATGGCCCAATTGGAGGAGCTGGCGGCCGCTTATCAGCGCCCACGTGTCGCCAGAGCCCATAGGTAATGGGTAATCGCTGTTCCGGCCATTATTCCCACTTGAACTTTGGGCTTGTGCCGCAATTATAGTACACCTTCCTCCGAGCAATCATCCGTCATGCCAGTCGTAATTGTCGCCACCGGGAGTTATCGATTACCTTCCGGGCTTATAGCCTTATCCGCCATACTCGACGGAAGTTCGGCTGTCACTTTCGATCCCTAATTATGATTGCCGCCATACTGGACCCGCTCATAAAGTAATTGTCCCCGTTGAGGTGTTCATACATTGTAAACAAACTTGTAATTAAAAATTCCGAGCCTGTCGCACGAGATATTTTAATTATTTCCAATTTCAATCGAGACAATCGATGGGTGGGTTGTTCGAGAGATGGTTTTCTCTTTTGGATGCGTGACTGCAAGCGGGACTGGCGACATTGGCTAAGATTTATTTTCTATGAGTGTGGAATGGTTGAATGACATAATTGATGAACTGAGGAGGGGGTGTGTGGAATATTTGTTTAGCTTGGACACATTTTTGAATTGGAGATAGAGGATACAAATACTTACTTGCACACCCCGACTCTTTTTATATTTTTAAAATACCATTACATAATTTCCTTTGCCAATAAAGAAGCACTTTTGGTTAATTAGAAAAGTCTCTACATCTAGTAGCCACTTATATTCTTATTTACGTTGGTGGCAATAATTAACTCCCAAAAACGTTAATCACCTTGATTTCGACACCCAAAGGCAATCTCTTCTTGATAACCTTAAAACCGAGATAACTCAATTCCAGCCAAGTGGCCTACACACACTCGATTTAATACCCAAAAAAGGCACCATATGGCCGAAAGCTCCGCCAGCCACTCGATCAGAACTCGGCCATAAAAATAAATAGCCAAATTCATTGGTAATTCGATATTTTTGACAAAAACCAATGCGATTTGCCGTTTCAACTGGGGTCGATAAAATTTGCAATAAAATAAATTGCCGTCATCGCAAGGCTAAATCTAAACCAGGGAGACACCTACAATGTTGGCCGACGCAGCCAAGGAATTCCCCCATTGCCGCAGTTTCTTTTCGCACTACAAAGGAGGTGTAAGACAATTTTCATTTTAGCGCCGCGCATAAAACATTTTTTATAGCTTTAAAATCGGCGCAGAGTAAAAGTTACACTTTCCCAAATAGCTTTCTATGTGGCCAGTGCCGAGCTAAGGCTTCTCTGGGGAGTGCTCAAGGGCCCGGTCCCGGTGCAGGTCATAAACCAAAAATACCCACCGCCCCCTGGCAAATGATGCGCCAGTTACAGTTACAGTTCCGGGGATACATAGTTACATAGTTACAGTTACAGAGTTACAGATCCATCGAAATGGGGTCACAATTTATGGGCAAGAGTGCAATATGTCTTCGGGAGGCGGTGGGACTGGCCCGCAGTCCGCCCAATGGAGCTGAGAGCTGTCAGGCCATCGTGTCTTAAAAGACAAATGCGACGAAAGTAAATAAAAACTGGACCGTCTTGGATTTCGCACACACGCAAAAGGTCAAAATGGTGCGGGGTGAGGGTTTCCGACCAGGCCAGCTGATATCCGTACATGACTTGGTGGTGTCCCAGCCGTCGTTGTCCAGCTGTGTGGGCACACCATCTCGCATCGTCTTCAGCGTCTTTTACATTACCTCAATTCGACAGCCATGGCGGCCCCTTGGGCAACTTTAATTGGATCGCTCGGAACCAAGTGAAGGCCCAAGACCTCCATTCTCGGGTCTGCCCGTGCCCCTCTCCTGGCTGCCATTAGCCCGCTGCAATTGCAAATTTACGAGCCGGGCGTCAATTAAGTATCGAATTACAACTTGTTTAATGTCAATCTGTCTCGCCCGGTGCCAGTTACAGTGAGCTGTCCAACTATCTGTCCAGACAGTTTGAGTTTCAGCCCCGTGCCCCTCCTTTACCTTAACCCCTTTCCGGCAAAGGGCCAGGGCCCAGAGCCTTTTGGCCACAACAGTTCTCCGAAACAAGTAAATATTTTTCTGGCTCAAACCTAAAGATCTTTCGGAAATTTAAGGTTGTAAATGTAGAGCTTTTTTCAGTAAATAAATAAATTAATTATGGGATATGCGTTAAGGAGGGACTCTCTGGTGAGCCAAGGCCTTCCTCGAGCTCCTCCCATTGGAGCGGCCAGAAGTCGCATAGTTACCTTGTCAGTCGGATCCCACGACCCCAGTCCCATCTTAACCCCAACTCTCTCCCAGCCCGTGCTCTCTAAACCCATTAATATGCCACACCTGACCCAAAGCGTAGGCTGCTGACAGTCGGCAATGCGAGTTTTGACAGCTGGTTGGCTACCATATAATACCGTCGACGTCGTGGTCGTGGTCGGCGGGTGAAAAACCTATTAGCCGCATAACATTAACGTTCGATTCGAGGCGGCCATACTTCCCTTGTGACATTTAGTGGAGGATTCATGGGCATAAATCAAAAGCATCGGCGATCCGTTTATGAATCGTCAATTGAGACACCACCACTGGGCGGACGGGTGGAGTCCAGGGGTCCTCCGTTGTCACGTTCGAACTGTTAACGTGTTTCGGTGGCCCAATGGCAGAGGGGACTGGGGAAGGGATCAGAAACTGAACGGGCGATTGACACTCGCACCTTGTACAATTTTAATTAAACGCCACTGGGTATTGATGCTTTATCTCCGCTCATTTCAATCAATTTTCATAAGCAGCCACTCAGGAAAAAAGAAAAAATAGTTTAAAAAATACTGGGTTTAAAGTGTGGATATTTGAATGATTTAGGGAAATATAACATATTTTTATACCCTTCCAGCGTTATGTTTTATTATTATTAATTCACGAAAATAAAGTACTTTTTTCTGCTTTTCCATATGATGCCGCGAAGATTCACATTCCCATTTTAGGGACATTTAATATTGATTAAAGTTATCTTCTGTTTTTAAGCTTTATTAGATAATTGTTTCTTATTTCAATAATTGCTTTACTTTTATTTTTTTCTGTGCACACACAACTAAGTATCCATCGGCAGTCCAGCGACTGCGGACCCCACCCACAATAATCTTTGTCTCAGTTCCATTGACTTTCGATTCTAGGAAACTTTTTAAGCCACAATTTATGCTCGTTTAAGGCGATAAATATAACAGGGCCGCAATGATTGAAGCTGATTGCATTCCAGGGGACCGTTGACTGACCGCACCCGCTCCCCGGGGCCATGGTCTCTTCCCCCGCGGACGGTCATGAGTCAGTGGCCACTGGAGCAGCTGCAGCACGGCGGTAATTGAATGCGTGTCAATCGAATGGCGTCGCTCCGAAGCTCGCGCCCATACTCGAAATACCATATCGCCTCGCAATCGCTATGGCAATCGGAATCGAACTCGGAATCGGAATCGAAGTCGGCGGCCATAAATAAACGCTAAAAAGCGCACAGCGGCAATTAATTACGCTGCAGATTGTTGCAAAATGGCCGGTGGCAGATGCAACTTTACGAGCCGAAAGTAAAGAAATATGGAAGAGCCTTTTTAATTTTACAGGCAATATACTTGGGGTTTTGGCAAAAATATCAGGAAGTTCACTAGTTGTTAGTACACCTAGCTTGTCAGCATCGCATAAATAGAAATCACATCCAACCAATTCTTCCATTGATTTATGCATTTCTCGGGTCGGCATAGAGTTCAAAATTCCAAATCGCATTCGCAATTATTTACACTTTGTGCATTACGAAAAATCCAAGACAGGGGCGGGAAAACGTGATTGATTAACTGCAATTAAAAGCGCATTTTCCTCGAGTCTCCAAACTGATGGAAATCTCTGGGAGGGAGGTGCGGCATTGGGGGTACTTGTGACCATTAAATAGATTTTTAATTGGGTGTTAAAGAAATGCAGGCGTGATTATTACTGTTTAAAGTAAATGCAATTAGTTTGTGAAAGTCAGTAAAGAGGTTCTGCTGGCAAGAATCTTTTCTCACTTGATTTAATTTATTTAATACTCACTCTGAGATTGTAGAAAGTCAAGAAGTGACACATTTTTGTTTAAACGAGGGCATTCCCTCAGCAGCACACACCTTAAACCTTAAACGTAAACCCCGAACCCATTTCGGGCACTTTCCACTCGGCCCACTCACCGGACTTAGTCACATGTCTGCGGCGACATAACGAATTTCAATTAAAGTCCAAGAAGCTGCAGAGCTGCCCTTGGACAATCATAAAGCATAAGAAATATACGAAAAAGCCACGATTACCATCGTGGTCAGCGAAATGCGACCCATTAAAAGTTTCGCACTACAAAGCGCGGCGTCCGCATCCGCACCTGAGTCCTCATCCTCGTCCCCAAACTCCGGAGCAGATCCCGTAAGGTGTGAGCAGTGCTGGGTTTCAATTCCATTTCGGGCGGCAGCTAATTAGCCAGGGGGAAGGCGAAGCGGCGAAGGGGAAGCTATTCGGCGGAAATGCTATGACAAAGTGGCTGCTGCCACTGTCTCTTATTATTATTTTTACTCTCCGCTCTTTTCGGGGCCTGCATCGCGACGGCGGAGCGATGCTTATCCACCAGATGAAATATTCGTGCGGAGCAACGCGTTGGTAAACGCTTGTCAACTTTGCTGTGATTGCACGGCTAAAACGCGGCGAAATTAATTTTATTGCGGCCCACAGGGCGTATCAGCGACGTGGCCCGGTCCCCTCTCACTCCCACTCCAACTTCCACTTCCTCCGACATCCCAGAGATTTCACCTGTCAGATTCCCCAGCGACGCAGCTGAAGTATGGCTTCCGTTAGTGCGAGGGGCTACTGTGGCTCAGCAGCAGCAGCGGCAGTCACGGAGAAAACTCAGAAAACTCGCAGATGCGAGGCCGCATTCAAATGCCAGCTTAATTAGCCAAAACGTTGCATGTGTCTTGCACTTTAGTTTGCCGGCGAAATCTTGCCAAATTGCCTCAACTGTTTGGGGCTTCTGTGTGCGATGGCTCTGGCTGGCGGACAGGTGGAAACCGGGCTGGAAGTGGCGGATGGGCTGACATGCGAGGTCACAAGTTCAAGCCCCAGGTGTCAATGAGCTGTTTCTTTCACACAATTAACAAAGTGCTTAGGCGGGTCAAGGCGAATGAGAACTTTATAAGAGACCACTACTAAAGATACTTACTACAGGAATACTTAATTTAAACACTGTTTGTAAGGAGAATGTAAGGAAAAGCTGTGCTACAGTTACATTATTTATAAGCAGCCACACATGTCTTTCGTTCAATTATTTATTGCCACCTTCCATAGAAAACAAACTCTATTTATTTCCGTTCCCAAGCATACTTGGACTCAAGCTCAAATTTCCTAGCAAACCCAAAACAAATGCTCCAAATCATTTTCGAAGAGGGAGCCGGGAATAAATGTTCTCAGTTAATAAAATGCAATTGAGTAATTGCCTTTCACATTTCATCAAAACGCATCGAATAGCTCAAACATTTTATGGCACTTTCGACGCGTGTAGATCGAAGTCTTGGAGCCGGCGTTCTCCCATATAAATCAACGTGGAAAACCTCAGGTCACCGCAATAAAAATTGTAATTAATTGCAGCTCCTCTACGGGGAAGGGAGCTCCAAGTGAAACACTGAAAAACAAATAAATATATGTAAGTAGTGATATATATTGGGGGGCAGAGGCAAGCAGCCACAAAGTGGAGCGGTCGTGCCTAAAAATAACAACAAATTAATCACGCACCGTACGATCGCACAGTTTTCCCACAGTTTGTCGCAGGGGGGAAAAGTGGGAAGGAAAATATTATGTGGCATCGTTTATTGGAGCGAAGATGACCTCTGCCGCGGTATGGCGGCAGCAGCAGGATTGCCACACAAAGCCAAGCCACTAAGACCGAAGAGTTTACAGAAACTAAAAAGCTAACTAGCCGCCAATTATGCCAAAGTGCCTTGCCGGGCTTATCTGTCCGCCGATTTCCGTGGAATCGGGCGGAATCGAGGTGCTTTGAAGCCACCGACCGACCGAACCGACGAAATTATGAAAAAAACTATTAAAATTATGCGCTGACCTTAATGAGTTGATTAGATGCCGAGCTAGCGACGACTGCGTCTGACTTTGTTCCGAGATCTTAGTGCTCCGTGGCCACTTATCGTCTGAGTCACAATTACGCGGCGATGTAACGTGTACACCCCCTAAAGTGGACCACACACACGGCTACTTGACGTGCGTCAGGCCATTTGTCGCAAATGTCAACGACTTGACGCTGGAGGCGGGACCACCGGAGCAGATCCACTTGGACCTCCGGACGACCTCTGTCCCATGAGCACGTCTCTATCGATGCTATCGCAGACAACAAACTAACCGAAAATAAGCCACGGATTTTGGGACTACTCATATTTCAGGAATGCTGGCAAAACTATTAAAAAATAACTGCGACGCGTCGTAATTCGCTCGAAACTGTGATAAGTCACTGGACAACAGTCTGGTCCTTAGTTCGGAGGGAAAAACCCTCATCAAGCAACGAGTTCATCATCTTTCTGACAGCCCAACTAATTGAGGAGACGCGCATGCGCCGTGGCCACAACAAGATGTATGGTCCAGATGACAACCCACATAGCCCTGGACTCTCTCGTATAATTATGAGCTTAGCGCCGGACTGGGATCGGGGCCGCTCTCGGATCGCATTAATTAGCTCTATGCTCCATGCAGAGCGAGAAGACGCAGTCAGAAATCAGGCAGGGGCAGGGGCAGCGATCTGTGTATCGGTTTCAGCAGAAATATCAATCAAAATGTGAAGTTGAAACGATTGGGCAAATGATTGGCTCACTGAGCGACCAACTGTCAGTCATCCCATTCCGAGTGGCGTGACGAACAATGCGGCTTTGATTTCACATCCACGGCGGCTCGGCGTTGGCTGCGGTTCGGGGCTGAAAAGTGTCAGAGAAATCAAATCAATTTTAATTAGGCACTCGGACTGACTCGACTCGTGTGTGGGGTCTCCTGCAAGTGGCAGCTGATTAAAAACACAAACTCGCCGCTGGCCATGCTTAAATCGCTTTAAACACATGACTAGCTAGGCTCTCCAACGTACACTGCCAGAATCGAGGGGTTCTATCAAGAAAGGCAAAGGATGATGGACTGAATTTTCCAAAATTTCGATAAGTTTTATCGAAGTTTTGTATTATAATACAAAATGAAATCAGTCATCGGTAGAGTCCAAAAGCTTCTACACAGCCCCCCAAGACAGAGTTCAGACTCAGCAATTAAGTAAGGGGTTCATCTTAGACTCATTACTCTATACAAAGAAATTATATTTGACAGAGACTTTTTATAAATCCCCCGAGTGCATAAAAATACCCGAACGTGCATTGACACCGATTGCATATGCAATCGCGTCGATTGACATCGAATTGATTCCAAATGCCGGACTCGACTGAATGATCTGGAACTGTTCGCTCGGCACTCGAGCTGCGCGAAGGCATTTTAATTGATTCGGCAGTAAGGCAGCACGGGCCGAAGCGACGTTTTGTCGGCCAATTAGCTTTAATAAAAAGCATTTCAATAAATTATGCGCACTTGTCAAGAGCCGAAAATCGAAAACATCACAATCATAACCGCGGAGGGCGTTTGCATTGATAAGCAGCGGGAGCTGGAGCCGGACTGGCCACAGTCCCACATCTGAGGGACCGCCGCCATGAAAGTAGCACGAATCTAATTACACGGCCAAGTGGCTCAGCCCAGAGCTGAATGCTGACGGCCGATGTTGAAAGGAGACCATACTGGATGAAAGGAGCCGCCTGCACATGCTGGGCAAATTAGATAATGGCATGCGCAAAATGCCCGTAACGAACGGAGCTACTGTTCTGCAAACAGGAGCAATAGAGCTCTCCGGGATTACAGCAGGATGCGATCAAGTGCCCGACTTTCAACTTCTGGGCGAAGTCAGTTGCGGGTGTTCCACTTTTCCCACAGCTAAGCCCCGGATAATGCCACATGTGTCCGTGTGTGTGCGTGGTCCTGCTTCCCATAAAACTACGGCTCAGGACGACGATCACTTCTGTGATCTGCGATCCTCTCGACGGGTCAATGGGCATTAAATTGGCTTAGATTAAGTCAAGTATGCCAGGAGGGCATCAGCATTGCCGGAGCATTATCTGCCGAAAACTTCCTCATATTCCCAATTTCCCCTAATGGAAATAATGGACGCATATGAGTTGTGTATTATCCTTATATTCCCTGCATGTTTGGGGGGTTATTCTTCCAGCTAAACAATGCCCAGGAGCTCGAGGGCTGCTCAAGTCCTGCACTTCGATTCCTGTCATCTTGTTGACTTTTTGTTTCGTAATCCTAATAAATTTAAATGACGTGCAATGTGTGTACACGAAGGTCTACTCGAAACTGTTGAAAAGGGTATGTGAAGACAGTGGCGTAGTACGAACAAGGCAACTGACAGATGGTAGAGGGGATTCTCCGAGATATTTTCGTTTTGAGGGGGATACTAAGCAATGGTATTTGAGAATACAGATGAACGTATAATGGAAAGAAAGATTACTTAAGATACAATAAGAAGCCATTCGAAGACTATCGATTCCTAACAACATATATTCAACTTGTTCAACTATTATAATATATCCCATAGCTTTCCCTCCATCCACCCATGCGCTAGCTTCCCATTTCGAAGGCAAACAACTAATTGAACCCATTTTTTGGTATCTTCAGCCCTTTCCCAAGCGATCTTGTTGAACAACAAAATAGTGTGAACCCCTTAAAATTTAAATACAAAAACAATTATCAGGGAATCTTTATAATGAAATTCATAGAACACACAATGCAGTTTACAGGGAACTCGCCTAAGAGCCACGCACAGAGTGATGGACATACTTTAATTATAACTTTAATAAGCCCCGGCTCGACACGCACTCCACATACGGATACCCCGAACCACCCGGGTCTCGGTTTTGGCTTCGGGAAACCTTGCACCTTTCCAGTATTTCCCTCTGGGCTGCTTCGGCCGGCACTTCATTATTTCCCACTTTGTATTTAAATCCGTTTTGATCCTCTTGTATGTTTGTGGCTTAACTTTTTGGCTCTTTCCGTTTACAGAGTGGAGAGACTGCCAAGGGCCTGTGGTACCTATTATTATTATTCCTCCTGCCCGATCCAGGAGAACACCCGCGCGCTTCGGACCTAGGCTGACTTTTGTAACAAGATCAACAACTGGCAGAGGGAGATCGGCAATCTGGCCCGGGAATAGCAAACCGGCGGAATCAGCTGCCTTTGTAGTCCCGGTCCCGATCCCGGGGATTGATTCTTTCACTGTTCCTGCTACCGTTTGTCGGCTACCGGTTGTGTGGGCCTCGAAGTTCATATATGTTCCATTATCGCATTGTTGGATCGGCTAAGATCCGCTGATAGACTGTCCATATCTGGGTTAGGTGCTTCTTGCCTTCAGGTCCCGATCCCGAGTCACATTTGCACTTCCATTATGTTTCAATGTTTGGAGTTGTTTAGGATTAACTGCAAGGAAGGATATGTGATTAAATGAAACTAGAGATTTGATACTTTGGGTATATGCTTGTGAAAGGCTGACTGATCTATTACAAATAAGCCGTGTATATTTAAAGGGCCATTTTGAATTTTAGCATGTGTTTTCTCATAAAAGAAATATCAAAATTAATTACATGCCTTCGTGAATGTTCTACAATTCCCCGAACCCACTGTGAGAATGCCCTTCGAAACTTACCCCCTAACTACTCTGCCACTTGAACGCTGTCCTGGCACTTAATCAACACACAAATCCTTTTAATTTAACACGCGCGCTTCCACCGCGCTGCCATAATCCTTTTACTCTCCGTCCGCCATTTTACAAGCAGTTATATTATATTGTTCAGAGGGTGAGAGAAAAGGGAGTCCAACAGGGGTAGGCACCCCTGAGTGCCGGCAGACGCTCGCGAAACGAACACAAAGTGGCGGAATTATTTGTCGCAATCAAATGCTGATGATGTGCCTTGATTATGCGCAGCGAAAAGCCTGTGAAAAATGGCACAGACGCAACGCACCGACTTCGGGGTGGGTTTCACCCAGTTTCAGTTCCAGTTCCCGCTCCGCGGGTTGGGACTCGGTCTGAAAACGTGCCTGGCAAATATTATTTAAATGGCGTATAATAATGGCAGACGCTGGCTGCAGGACAGCGCCGCCGTCTCGTAATGATGCGCCTCGTAAAGCCGCCGCCGGAGAGCTTGGCAAGCGTTATAACAATCGCAGCTGGCAGCCCAATCAGGACCACCTCCCGTCCCCAGCATCCAGCTTATGTGCGGCGTGGAGGGAATCTGTCCTACATTACGGCCAGCCCATCATCTGGGACGACGGCGACACTGCAATCAGCCGGCGCTTATGGCAATTCATTTGTTTAACGACCGACGCTCCAGATCCGGGAAAAGAATTTTACAATATATCTGGCAAGGGGTGGGGGCATAAAATGGAGGAGCAGCCTCATCACAATTAAGGGTTGGACTTGAAAGGTGGCGCGCCTTTTGAAACGAACTACGGTAAATACAAAAAATAAATATATACGGAAGAGTTAAATTCATTTTTAAGGTGCAGATATAAAGCTATTAAAATTAATATTCAGAATATTAAATAGCTCTGAACTTTAAAAGAGTTAATTACTATTAGTCGAGGGGGTATGTGTGCTTAACTTGAGAGAGAAAGAGGCATGAAATAACCTAGCAAATGCTCTTACAAGCCAAGTCTCGGACAATTAATTTGTTTTAATTTATGGCACATATCCGCAGAGTTAAGCTACCCCATCTGAAGCACAACTCACAAATCAACCCTCCTGCCTTGTGTTCTCTCCTGCCCTTTGCCAGCTAATTTCGCTTTTATTAGGTTTGGCAATTTGTAGCCGAGTTAGGGCAGCATCTCTGGCTTCGGTCGCGGAGGAAGGAAATCTGCGATATCCATTCCATTTTTACATTTGACATTTGCACAACTGCCAGCCGGAGGAGGAAGGAAGGAGTCACTGCGAAATGAGGCGCAATTTACAGAGCTCGTTGCGTGTAAATTGAGTCATCTGCCCAGGCACCCCGCCAGCCAACCCCTGGCAATTGCGCTATCCCATTCCCCAGATCCTGACATATACCCATTTCCACTTTCCTTTTTTTATATTTTCTTTTTTTTTGGCAGCAACGACATTTTCAAGTTACATGCACAAATTTATTTCATTTGTTGCGGAACACAAACCTCCCTGGTGTGTGTTTCTCCCAGTCACTCGACCGGGCCCGCGTATCCCTACTCCCGAGCTTCCTCCACCACTCCGCGGCCGTTTTGAAATTTACATTTTTATGAAATTCCCGTTTTTGTTTTTCCCATTTTCATGCATTTCCACAAATTTACACATTTGTTGGAATTTTTTATTGGCTGTCATCATTAGTTTGGATACGGCCAGGAGCGGCGGACAAGTGTGGGCGGCGTGTAATTTATAAAGTGTTTATTGGGGGAAGTTTCGGGGAGAGATCTGCGATAAGGATGCGAAGAGTAATTGGCTTGGCCATCGGGTTGATAGGGGAGTCAGGCACATGTGTGAGGTGACGGTGGAATACCAAGCGAGCGAGGAATGATTGCTGTCTCCCTCTATATCTTTCTCCAGGGTCTCTGAAGCGTGGCTCTAAGATGATCTCGAGGATTTTGGGCTTGCTCCGATGGGCCGTCGGAACTTTGAGAGCATTCCACCGGCTACTACCGGCCTCCACTTATGAGGGGAATAATCAATTCCATAAACTTCAAAAAGGAATTAAATTATACAAATCCTATGAATTAAGCTATTAAAAGAATTAGTATTAATTATTACAATGTTTACTTTAAATATATGAGCTTTCGGATAGAATTAACTTCTGTCTAAACCAATAATTAAACAAGATGGCATTTCTTTAATATCTATATATATTTATACATTAAAAGGGATTGCGATTCAAACAGAACCGTTGCTTTTTATGAACTGCTTTATCTGCACCCCAAATCCAAGGACTATAGCCTGAGCAAGACTTATCTCATTCCGATCTAATCATATCATGCCGCCTGCTCATAAATCCCGGCGCGCTGCCCGGATCCCAGGCAAAACGATAATGACGCACGGACAAAAGTGCTTGTCAGCCCAAAAACAACCAAAACGAAAGTGTCAACCAGGCGAGGCACGGCCAGGTCAAAGGAGGAGGAGCACTGGCCACTGGAGCAGGAGGAGCGGATGCAGGGTACCGGTGAAAAGTCATAAACATTACGTTGATTTTATTTCGGCAACTACTACTATATTTTTTATGTTCGCTGGCTGCGAGCTGGGTCAAAGGATTGTCTGTCCTTTCGGCACGCTCGAGTGCCCGTTACGGAAAGTGTCATAAAAATCCGAGGCAATTCTGGGTTGGTTTCCACTGTTTTCCACTGTTTTGCACATACACGTACTAAGTGCACTGGGAAAGCTGCAACTACTCGAGGAAGAACATTTGTTGATAAATGAGAGCTAGGGAAAACATGGGTGATATTGAGTTTAATAAGTTACTGATAAAGTTCGTCCCTTCTGACTTTAAATGTACTATAAATTCCCCGAAGGCTGGCTGTTTTCTCTCAGTGCATAGTTTTGAGGGGTGAGGAGGTTCCAAGTAGGAGTTGTACATTTTTATGACATTTCCCTAACTACTGTTTATTCGCTTTCTCCACTCTCACCACTCACCGCTTACCGCTCGTCCGGCGCTCGTTATTTTCTCGAGCACTTTTCCGACATTTTAAACATTTTCCTTTGCCGCTGGCCTTTGCCTTTGTCAGAATTTTCCCTGCACTATGTATCCATGTCGTTTGTGTATTTTTTATGATTGTCAAGGATTAGATATAAATGTTTTACGATGTTGGCCCGCTACCGCACCGAGAAATTGTGTTTTAATATGATTTTATGGCTCTGCGATAATTCGGAATATGTTTCCCACTTGATTGGCTCCGTTGTGTCGTGCCCGAAATATCAAATTGATCCAAGGAGATCCTTTGCGCACCCTTTTCTCCAAAATGGGATTAGGATTGGGCTCCTCTTCTGAAGATTTTCCGGGAAAACGGCAGGCACAGTCCAGTTGTCTGACGCTCTTAACGCCCCCGAGAGTCGCTGTCAGTCAGCTACCAAATTTCGAATTTTCCGCCGCGTGAAAACGCAGCCACAAAGAGTTGATGTCGATCCATCATAATTTCGTGGGTCGCGTGGATTTACAAGCGTTCAAATTATCGGTCGTCGTTTTTGAAGAATCCAGGAAAACTATGAAAATGACGAGAAACTACTAGACGGTGTGTTCTGGGAACCACAGCGATCGAGTCGCTAGAAATTAATTAATTTAGAGAGTCAGACAGAAGAGTGCCAAAAAAACAGGAAAATGGGTCTCGAAAACGCAGATTCTCTAAACGCCAACTCATCATCATTAAAATAATTTTTTTCCGTCTTCTGTTGTCTTGTTTTGTTGCTACTCAACAATTTTCCATCCATCGAATTGGACAAAGGAAAATTTGCCACGTTTTTCATTGTTTTCACAGCCAGAAAAATAAAATAAAAAGCGGGGAAACAAAAGTGAAACTGCTGTTTTTTCGCCTGAACTCGGGCTTCGGGAATCGGACGGGGAAATAGGTAAAATTGCATCACGCTGTGCTGCTCAGTTTCTGGGGAATTGTTTGCAGGCTGGAAAATTGTTGATTTTGACACCTTTCGGGGTGCTGCTGCATTGTGCGTTCTTTATTTCCATTTAATAAATGCCTTTGGCCCTTTGTCTTAGTCTGTGTTGCATTTTTTATGGTTTCCCTTTGCTGATGAACCGCAACGGGGTGCCACTTGACCGGAGCTGGTCCCGCTGCCTTGGGATGTCTTTATTCGCTCATTAGCAGCCCGATTGTGCAAGCCGTTAGCATCAGGTCCTTCGCAGGTGCTCCTGCGGCGAGGGTGGGCGTGTGAAATTACCGAAAATAAAAGGCAAATTGCGTTTTTTCGCCAACTTGGAAGGCGCTCTAATAGGGAATCGCCCAATTATAAGTTCAAGGTGTTATGATCCCACAATGAGTGTTAATAAATTACTTTTTAGCAGACACTTCCAAGTAAAGGTTGAATCTTTAGGGACTGTTACAAGAAAGGAGGCGAATTTCGAAAGGCTGCCCTAGCAGATTGAACTAGGTCAGAAAACCAAATTTTTTTTTGTTATCAGACATGGCTAGATCGACTAGGCTGTTAATGCTGACCATGTCGAGAATGTCTCCTTCACTGCGATGCAAGTTTCTGACTAAAATGAAAGTACTCT
>JAEIIO010068582.1:0-10278 GCA_018874655.1 Drosophila diplacantha | reverse complement strand
CAACCTAAAATAATCGGTAATGGTCACGAATAGCGAGAAATGTTGTTATTTTTAAGGGGAAGCACTCGCAAATAGTATTTAAATATGTCCATTTCGTAAACTATACTTAATTCAAGTGTAGTGCACTTACCTGATGTGAAATCGTATCATCCATGGCCACCTGCTCCTGCAGTTTGAGGCAGCGCTCTTTAATCCACTTGATGTGGTCGCGACTCTCGCAGATCTCGCAAAACTTTACCAAATTGGGCAGCACTAGAATGTGATTCAACTGTTGGTTGGACCAGAAAGAGGAAATTGCGAAAGAGTTATGGGAAGTTGCAGCTCAAATTAAATCAGTGCCAAAGCACGAGTCACGCCGCCAGCCCCCAAGGATCGCTCATACGCACTGGCTGCCCTGACAGCCTGACTGCCTGCCTCGTAATGTCCGCCGAGCAGCTTGCATAATCAAATTACACTCGGCGAATGCACGGCCTGTGACGAGTGCAGGCAATGCGCGGGACGTGACAGTCGCAAAAGTTTGACAGGCAACCGAACTCGCCGGCGGACTCACCTCGATCATCTGCTGCAGTACGTCAAAGACCAGCTGCGTGCTGCTGCGAAAGTCAATTCCCGACAGCTGCGTAAAATGGCGATAGTTGCGCATTGCCATGTCAGGCACATCCGATTCGCAGGACTGCTTAATGTCCGCCGCGGAAGGCGCCTCCTCGCCCGGGCCCATGCCCGCGCCCGCTCTCGCATGGGCCTCCATCTGGGCCCAGCTGAAATTCAGATCGTATTGATTGGCCGCAAAGGTGCGTGTGCCAATCACATTGTCGTGGGCCAGCTGACGCTCCAGATTGGGCTGATAGAAGACACTGCACGCGTCCACCAGCAGCTGCACCTTGTGCAGTTTCTTCAGGCTGCGCGGGAAATAACAAACGAATTCAAAACTGATGGATGTATGGGAAAAACGTCGGGTTGTCCGGGGCGATAAGGCGGCCCTGCTAAATGGCGTATACGCACTGTTGATGGGGCAACAAGAACGGATGGGGAAACCCTACACACATATTTGCTTGTAATTAAAAACAAATTTATAAAGTCAACAACGAGGGCGAGTATTTGCCAGAAAGTCTCGTGTTACCCAGAAGCATCGTATATAAAAGCAATCTCTGGTCAGCTAATTCGGGAAATATGTGTGTTCCACAAATTTCCTAGGGGTTGTCAACAGAGTTTTTGATATTTCGGCTTCGCTTTTTCACTGCTCGCCTCTGCTGGCAATTGAATCGCGTCGACCACGAGACATGAAAAAAGAGTTTGGCACTCGTTAACTTTTAAAATTGTTTTCATAATTCATGTGCTCACGTCACGGCATATATGCAATATCGTGGTCGCTCCGACAAAGACTTTTTGTCGCTTTTAATTAAAAGCGCAGACATTGTAAAAGCATCCGAAAACTTGTTCACCAAATTGTTTTTGGCCGCTCCCATGTTAACAAATTAGTTGTGCATTTAAAGTTGAAGGTTTTTCGGACGGACGGAGGGATAGGGGGTCGGATAGAGGGACGATATAATATGAGCACAACAAAATCAGGACCTACACGCTCATTCACAGACTACAACTTTTGCCGTTCGCATTTAATTTGTACTTTTTGCCATTTACACATTAAAAACTTTTCCCACTGCGCTCTGAATTTTAATTTTCATAAATTTCTGCCTGGCTGTGTGGCACCAACACATTGCCCCGAACAACCACGCTATCCAGGGGAGCACCGAGCACCACCATCGTCCTACGGGAACGGGAACAGGAACTCACCTAATGCTGTCACAAGTGATGCGCTGCCAGCGAGTCGTGTGATGGAACTGTCCATTGGCCTGGCCCACAATGGGAAAAGTTTTGTACGTCATTAAAAGTTCGAGGATGGCCTGCAGGCAGACCTGCTTGATCTGGAACTGCTCCTGCTGATCGACCATGTGCTCGTCGTACAGCTGGTTGATCAGCAGCAGGCAGGTCATGAAGTACTCCTCGAACTGCTGCCGGGTGGTGAAGCCGAAGATGGAGAGCCTGGAACCGAGAATGGACGAGAGTGGCTATAAGTGTCAATTTAATTACCGGAAGCAGGGCATGAGAATGTGTGTGAGTGCGTGTGTAGTAATTAATTGGAAATTGAAATTTCTGCATAAAATGTTTTCAGCAAATGCTTGAAATTTTAATTCAATTAGTCCTGCCTCTTGAAATATTTAAAATATGCAATATACTTGTAGGTATGCACACTGCGGTATGTTGACTGCGAGGAGGCCTAAAATGTCAATTAGTCTTCGATTACTTTAGGCAGCAGCCAGTGATGCAGCAGCAGCTTCATCCACCGGAGCCCGGGGTGCTCCGATGCTGCTGTTCATCGTGGTGGTTTCTGTGCAATTAGCAACAATGTTTCTGGAGCTAAAGGCAGCCGTCCGCATCCGCATCCGCATCCACATCCTGATCCGTATCCCTGCATGACGTGCCTTTTGTTGGCAGCCATCTACAACACGCACACATGCATTTATCTCACTTTGCTGCTCATAATTTGTTTATATCGCTCGCTGCCTCGACGGCGGTTCTTCCTGCCGTGCTGTCTTTTAGCCAGCTCTTAGCCCCCAACCGGCGGCTTTTAGCCCAACCCCCTTTGGCAAAAATGCATGTCTATGCTGATGCCGTCGCCATGGCTGTTGCTGTTGCTGTTGCTGTTGCTGTTGGTGATGCTGATGCAGATCCTGCACAGAGTTTCGTCTAATAGAGTTGTTGATGTTCCGCTCCGTCAGCCCTTTGGGGGATTTCGTCGCTATCATCCTCGCAGCCTTCCTCGCCGCGCTGAGCTGCTTGCCAGCATCCCTGCTGATGTGGTTTTGATGTTTGCGCTCTTGTCGGTCCGCCAACAGCCAAAAATGGATTGGCTCAGAGGCGCGGGCTGGGGCGCTAAAGTGCGAGTGCGAGTACGAGTACGAGAGTGCCGGCGAGTTGGAGTTCGGGTGAAAGTATGCATACTTTGCGGGAAGTCAAGTTTCAGGCCATGGACATCTAGCCGTGTACAATTATTCCGCCCAATTCCTGGCTGATGACGATTCAGCATCAGCTTTCGGCTGACAGCGTAATGATGACGACTGCCATCGAAACAATGGAACAGCAATGGCCATGCCGGCGTGCCGGGGAGTCGGCCGGGGAGCCTGTCAAGTGACAAGGACGAGGCAAACAAGCCAAGGACAATGACGATGACAATGAAGTCTTACGGCTCGCACTCCTACATACATGGCTGTGTGGTAGTTTGCGTGCTTGTGTTTGTAATAGAACAACAGGATGTTGATGTTTCCAGTTGCGGTTTAGCCATAGTCGTTGCCGTCGCAGTCCTCATCATCGCTCCATGTAGCTGCCATGCGCTCGTCAACGCTGTCAGAGCATTGTCAGCAACTTTGTTGTTGTTGCCGGACACAATGACAACGACAGGAGCGACACCAAGACCAGCAGCAGCCACAGTAGGAGCAGCAGGAGGAGGAGCAGCAAACACAATGCATCAGAGCCTGGCCAGTTGATAAGGGAAGCGACAGTTGACCAGTCGGACAATGGCGCCTACGGGCAAGGTGACGAAATCATAACCCGACTGGTTTAACACGGAACCTCGAAAATAAGCTGATTAAATTAGGCAGATTTAGGATATTCCTCTGAATCGGCTCTATTGGGAGATTTTCTATATGAGGATGCATTAGTCTTATTTAATATTTAAGTAGGACTGAAGCTACTCACTAACAGTGAGAGGTAATATGGATAAATGGAATATTCATTTCAATCCAAATGAGTCGAATGAGCGGTGCCTTTAAATTTAATTACTCTACTTGAAGACTCTCCTCGAGATATATTTCTCCTTCTCACAACTCACCGCTTGACAAATTGTCGCAGGACATCCACATCGCTCAGGCTGTCCACGGGAATGGTGGGCAACTTGCCATCGGCCTGTTGCTTCTGCTGCTGAAGCTGCTCCTCTGGCTGCTGGATAAGCTCGGGCGGAGTCACCGCGTAGGCATAAAAGTGGTGTGTGCGTAGCAGCGAAGTACCAATGGAGGCCACCAGCGACTGGAGAAGGGAGAAAATGAAGGGGCTGCTGGGTCAGACTGACAAATGACCAGCCCCAGTGTCACTTACCAACGGTACTTGGACGTGGGCCAGTTCATGGCCAACAAACTGCAGACGAGCATCCACGCCGCCTGCCAAGACCCGGCCGCTGTCCAGGGACTCGATATCAATTTGCGTTTCAATCAATTTTGCCAGGAAAATCGCCTGCGGCGCTGGTCCCTTGAACGAGCTGCCACCTCTGTCCAGGCAGTGCCGTTGATAGAATATGGTATCCTGCAGAATGCACTGAGCCACCGAGCCCAGAAGCTCGAGCAGCTCGCACCGCAGTCCGGCATCCGAACTGGTATTTAACTCCCTCCAGACGCGCGGTTGCAGCAGGAGTGCATCCACGGCGGCCAGCAGCACGCCCAGGGCGTCTTGTTCCGCGTCCTGTCGTGTTGGCTTGGCCAAAATCTGTTTGGCCGCCCCGGTCAGCCAGCCGAGGTAGGCCATCAACTGTGGCAGATGCTCCTGGCGCAGCAGGTGTTCGCCCACGAACTTCTCCATCAGCCGGGCATCTATGTAAATGAGCGCCGTTTTCTCCACATTCCGTATACAGGCCATCAACGAGGCCACCGCCCGGGCCACATCCAGTTCCACGACGGTGGGTGGTGCCCGGCATTCGGAGGCCGTTATCGAAACCACTTTCGCCAGGAGCGAGGAGCAGGCAACTCGCGCCAGCGGCGGCAGTTGCATGTAGTTGATGTGCGGTGCATGCTGGATGCACTTCTGCTGAAAGTCGGACAGCATAGCAGCCAGGGAGCCCGTGATGGCGTGGCGCAGTAGCCGCGCCTCCTGCTCCGCCCCCAGGCTCCGGAGCAGGCGGGTAAGCTTTGGCTCCGACTGGATCTGCAGGAGGAGTAGCATCAGCTGCTTCTGCTGCTGCGGAGCATCCGCGTGTTGGGTAGCGAACTTGATTAGCTGGCAGTCGTCAAAGGAGGAGCATTGGAAAGAGGAAATGGAAGAGGAAAAAACAACAAATTAGCTGTGGCAGTGCCATAATGGCCAAGTGCTTGTCCCATTTACCTGCGCAAAGAGCCAGCTCTCATCAATTATGCGCGACGGCGTTGCAGTCTCATTGTCCTGGCGGCACTCCAAGTCCTTTAGCCTGCGATGCGGAGCAATGAAACATAAATAAAAGCATTAAGGGATAACGAGAGTCTGCTGATCCGAACTTGGAGCACCCTTCGGCTTGCTTTCAGTGGGTACTCAGGTTTCAAGGAAAGGGAGCAACATTCGAAAGGGTGCATCGATATGAAACAGTTGCCTAAATAGTAGGTGAATTTCACTTTCATGCTCATTCTTATGGTAGTATAGTATTACTCAGATTAGAAACAAATTATGAGTTATCAAATTCAAAGTCAGTAGAAGAATTTGCATCCCTACAAAGTGACCAACCCTAACTTCAATTTACGAAATCATCTGAATATAAATTGCCATTGCTTTCGATGAATAATTACCAGGGTATTACTTACAGCAGGGTTCGCAGGGCGTCCTGGTCCTCGCCCCCGGCCAGGTCTCCTTCCACGAGTCGCTCATAGATATCGGTCCTGGCGACAGGCCCGCTCTGGGCGGTCAGTCGCCGCGCCATCCGCTCCATGGGCAGCTGTAGCGCGCGCTGTCCGTCGTGCAGCTGGTGCAGGCGACTCAGCAGTTGCAGGGCCTGCAGCACGGGTCCGGCATCAGCTCCGGCGTCTCCCGGGGCGTTTTGTTCCGCGAACTCACAAAGACGTCCCAATAGCCGAAGAACGATGCGAATGGATTGCTGCATGGCCAAGAGAGGCAGGACGTATGAAATGACATTTACAATGGCGGGGAGCTGGCTTTGTTATGCAAAGTCTTTCGCAACTTACCCGACTCAAGCGCTGCGCGTTCCGGAGCAAGGCCACCTGCAGTAATGAGCCGCACTCGGGGCGCTCTTGGCACAGCTCGCAGAGGAATTCCAAGTGGTCAGCAATTAGGAAATTCAGATACCTGCCGTCGAACAGGCGGCGCACTTGTTGCGCACTCCAGTCGCCGCTCTGCAATTAGGGGACAATTGTGAATTTGCCGGGGCGCGGGCCATTAGCCAACAAGTGGCGCATGCTCGAGTGGCAATCAATTAAAATTATGCCCACCAATGAACCAGTGAACTGTGCTTAAAGTAAGCCGACCGTTTAAAGGCTCACTGTCGCTGGGCGGCACAGTGAGCCGAGAGCCGAAATCGAAAACCAAAAACCGAAAACCCGATGCGGTGAACCGCAAAATTGCGAGTGCGACAACTGTCAGCTGGAAAAATTCGCAGTGTTGTAAATAGCCTGGGCATCGGCGGGGAACTGGGGGAGTGGCGGCCCAGCAACGGCGTCGTCTGCCAAATTCAAATTAAACTAATGTGTCTGATCCGCCATTACTCCAGCCCACCTCACGCGCATTTACTCACAGCGAAAAAATTATATACAAATCGTAAAACACTCCTTTGGATTAGGTTGAAAATTATATCAAAAAAATAATATTTTGAAGTACAGAAAGCATCAAATACCACTTAAACAATTGCTAAGTCTGACTAGTAAGGGTACTTTCTTAATTCTTGAAAAGCTTAGTAATATTATTCACAGTGCACTTACCACATTGGCACCACAAACTTCGCGCAACAACGCCCTCTGCAGGTTCCGTTTCAAAGGCAGCTGGGCGGCCTGCTCCAACAGTACCACCGGTTCCTCCAGCCTCATGGCCAGAGCCAGTCTCATGCAGGCCAGCAGCAAGGCATCCAGTGAGCCAGATCCACCCTGGCCGGCGGCACTCATCAACAGCAGGCTGTAGTATTTGCAGAGAAATTCAGACTCGACCAAAACCAAGCGGAAAACCGATTGAAGTGCATCCTTGTGCCGTGAGCGGCAGCAGACGTTGTTCAGGGCATCGACGAAGCGCCCGGCTAGCTGGCAGTAGGCGTGGTCCGCTGCAGTTGAGGCTGCGGAGGCTGAGGCCCCGCCCAGCAGGGTATCCAGGCAGGCCAGCAGCTTCTCACTTAGGACCTTGGCGAAATAGTTAATCTCACTGATGGCGGCGCGACCGGTGGAGGAGGCAGCAGCGGCGGCGGCGGCTCTGGCAGCTGCAGCCGCCGAAGACGTCGATGGGGCCTCGTCCTGCCATGGCGGAGGAGTGGCCGATGTGGGGGGCAATAAAGCCTGCAGCCGCCGCTCGGCAGTTGGATTATTTTTCAAATAAAGTTTTATGTGATTCACTAAATAAATTTCCTCGGTCTTGAGGATTACGTTGGCCAGCATAACCATGGCCAGAGCTAAATCACCAAAGTTGCCGACGCCCTGCAACGAGAAAGGAGAATGGAGAGGAGTAAGTTCGTTGGCTGATGCTGATGCTGATGACTCCTTTCGTTGTTGACCGCCAGTGCAGTAAAGTGTGAAACTTTGCATAAATTTGTGTGACAAAGTTGCCAGCACCAACATCAACATATTTTCCGGCAGTAATTAGAAGGGAGTCCCCCCAACGAGCACCATCTCGTTCATGCCCATCCTGCCCATGTGTGCCGGACGGACGGCGAATGCAATTCCATTTGCGCCTCTTGGCACGGACCGGTGGCTGTGGTGCATTTTAAATAAGCTTTTTTTGAACGCCTCGTGCCTCTTCGAGTCAATGTTTACACGCAGAATGTTATTTAAGTTGCGGCGCAATTTCAATTTCAATTAAAACGCTGCTGCCGTCAACTAGTCACATGCCTGCATCCCATAGCCCAACTCCCACAACCCACATAAATACGCTTATAAACAGGGCTATGTGCGGCGGAAGGCCAAACTTAATTACTCATGCCACCTGAGCGACGGAGACTGCGTAAAACTCTGTTAATTTCCCCGCCGCCTCCGCTTTTTATGTGTCCAAATTAAATAAACGATAATTAGTTAAAGTTTTTAAGCTTTGCGCATAACTTACAAGTTAAATGAAGTTGAATTGCCGGCGGCAGTAAAGTGTCAGGTCTCCATTAATACAAGCGGATATGGGGAGGCGGCTAGGGGGTGACCACCGGCCAACGGCGTTAGACAGGTGGATGCACGGAGTCTTCACATGCAATTGACTGCCTACGACGACGACAAGTGGGCTCACAAACACACGCAAACTCACACACCCGAGAGCCGGCATCAACACACGCCCGGCTGTGCCATGAAGACTGTGTAATTAAGTTGGTTTTAACTGTAGCATAACGGTTGACTGGTCTGAGCGGGCTAAGTAGTGTGGGTGATGGGGACGGGCACGGGGAGCAGGAGGGCGTGGCTGCACGGGAAGCTCGAGCTGGCTGGCTGGCTGGTTGGCTGGCAGGCAGCCCGGCAGCCCGACAGTTAATGCATGTGTAGCTTAAATGCGCATTAATAGTTGAAAATGTGCGGCGTTGAAGCGTAGGTATTAAAAATGTCACGTATACGACATGTGCCACATTAACTACAGCGCCACATGGATCAGCAGCACCGCCAGGGCACCGGCACTGGCAACAGTAACAACACGGGGCACAACACGGCGATATAAAAAATTGCCCCGTAACTGCAACTAAGTGCATTCGTGTGTATGTAAATGCGATGGGTTGGACGGACGCCCTGATGGACAGACGGACAGGTAATGACAAATCGTTGAAGAGCTCGCCAGCTCAAAGTTCGGGGGCTGCTCCCCTTGTTGCCTTGGACAACACCAAACCCTTTGAGCACTGACTCTTTGATGGCGCAATGAATGTAAGCTGATGAGCCATTCGGAAGGACAATCGTCTGTCATCTTTGAACCGAACACGAAACATCTGCCGCACTTCCATTTAATGTCAACGAGATCAATTTATGCAACTGCAGGCGTTGGCCTAAGTACCAGTTAAGTCTCACGGCCATCGTTTACAAACGGAGAGTGTTGTAATTTGTGGCATTACTTCAATTATATTATTAAGTGGATGCCAGGAACGCCCGGTTGACACCTTCTCGGGACGCCAGGACGCCAGAACATCAGGACATTCATATGTCATTTGCATTGGCAGGCTGCCAAACCAGCGGCTGATAGACGGCTTTATGTTCATTTGCATGTCGAGCTGGATTTTAAGTTTCTGTCTGCATTCATAAATATTGCAAATTGCCCGACGCCTCGAAGTGTGTGTGGGCATGTATATTTAAGCAGGCCTGGCGCATATTTATGAGTTCAATCGAAACCGAGCGGACAGACAGACAGGGGCTCTCCGGCAAGCGGGAATCTGCCGGAGTCTTAATGCATGCCATAATTGAGGCACTGACGGGACAGCTGTGAATTGGCTGAGTGCTTTGTCAAGTCCTAGGCCACTGCATATTTAACCCACCTGCTCGATGAACAGCTGCAGCAGCTGCAGGAATATCTTGCTGTCGGCCAGCACATGGTTGCCGTTGTTGCGGAAGCAGCTCTCCAGCAGCCGCAGATCTCCGGCGGAGTGCAGTCGCCATTGCCGTGAGCAGAGACCTCGACAAAGAATCCCGTACACGGTGTCCGCATCCTGGGCGATGCGATACGGCGCCTCCTCCAGTTGCTCCACGCTCCGCTCGAACAGCAGCAGCAGGGCCAGCACCTGTTGACTCGGCCGGGCCCCGATAAACTTCTCCAGCATGCCCAGCACCACTTCCCGTTGCGTGTCGAGTTCGCGTCGTTGTGCCAACAGGGCCTCCCTGGTTTCCGGCGTGGGCGCCGCACTCAGCGGGCTCTGGCACGCCGTTCGGCCTAAATTATGACCGCTGTCGGTGTCCAGGGCCTCCTCCAGTTGGCTGTGCATAAAGAAGAGCTCGTAGCTCAAGGTTCTGAGGGCAAGCAAGGCCACCTCGCGGGCGGAGCTGCTGGCCAGCAGATTGTTGGTGATGCTGATGATCTTAGGTATGGTGATCAGTGGCCGGTCGCTCTTGTGCGTGAGCTGCACCAGGAATCTCAGCATGGGTGGGACAATGATAAAGGCGTTCCTAGAATGGAAACAACGTTACAACTTAAAGTTTTTTAAAGCGTAAAGAAGTGTAAGATTATTTTTTCATTTGGCAAATATATGAAAAAGATCTTTTAAATTTTAATACATATATGAAAGTTTCTTATCCTTAAAACTACTTGAACTCACCTATCGATGCCTCCCTCTATCAGATCCATGTTGTTCAGTATTTGCTCGAATATAACATTCTTGGAGTCCAA
>JAEIIO010068579.1:0-10990 GCA_018874655.1 Drosophila diplacantha | reverse complement strand
AGTGTGTGAGGTTTCGAAATGCAAAATGGAAAAGGGCGAGGCCGAGGCATGAGTTTGGTTCACAGATTCATTGGTTTAATTGACAGCCAAAATTTTGCACATGCTTTGGATTGGATAAATGGTTAATGGCAATTATTTCGAGACGAGACTCACCTCCCGCTTGCCCTTGGACACACAGTTGAGGATATCCGAGCCGGTGGGCTCCAGGATGAGGACATCGCGCTGGAAGAATGAAAAATGGCATCGAGTTGAAAATTATGTTGGCCAAGTTTATTGAAACCGTGCTGGAATTCGATGCTGCGGATGCTCAACCGAAGGCACGCGCCAGAAAGAATTTTTGGTAGACTCGCATGTCCTCGCAGTATTTTCGTCGGATTCCGTTTACTTTTTATTATTGTTATTCGGTATGTGGCTCACGTTGGACATTTGTTTATTTAATTCGATTCGTTTGTCTCTCCGCCTCCCTCTTTTTAAGCGGCACTTGAATCGACAATGAATCCCCTCTCGGAGTTTGTCTCGCTGCAAATACTTTTGCCTAAGTGAAAGCCACAAATCAATGAGGGGGCGAAAGAGCCATCGCCTGACAATTTTTATGCCTGACATATAGACACAATATCCGGTGGCTGCGAGGATGCACTTTCCACTTTTATTTCCACTTGCCCAAAGTGTCAGTCCTTTTGCCGCTCCAAAGGCACCGGGCAAGTCTAAGTGCTGCTGGCTTCAAATGGGATTCCTTTTGGCCGTTCGTCGTCCTCCGCCCGCCCAGAAGTCAGCACAAATAATTGCTGTTAAAAGCATTTGCTACGTCTCAGGAGGTGGCGATAGTGCACTGGGCTGCCGACTTGCAAGGACGCAAGGACGACAAAAAAGTGGCGGAAAACGGTTGAACGGACAGAGGCGGATATTGATAGTTGAAGATGGAATCATTAAAGTGCAATTGCCGGCTGTCAGTGACAAGTTGGGTCACTCACAAATGCAGCAGCGGCTTAAACAATTTCCCTACTCTGTACATATTTAAGGCATAAATAATATTCAAGGGAAATGGAATTTATTAGAGCCACAACTGCAACCAATTGGAGATGAAATTTAGGTCAAGCAACCACTCAAGTTATAAATTTAGAATTATTATTAATTATTTAAATCCCTATAAATGCTTATAATCCTGTAAAGATAATACCAGATATAGATTTTTCCTTGACTGTATCTTACCTCGCAAATCGATTGGCTGATGTTGCGCAGATTGAGCCGAAAGATGCGATCCCTGAAGAAAGAAATGCAAAGAGACAAGGAAATGAATTAGCATGGTGGAGAGGAAAACTTTGTCAGCCCCCGACACTCGAGTTAATCCCGAACTCGTGCCACCTCATGCGATAAGTTAATGCCGCACCAGTTGCCAGCTGTCTGGCCCCCGTAAGCTCCAGCTCATTGACATTTTCCTCCTGCTTTTCTTTTATATGTTTTCGGGTTGAAAAATTGTTGTCGCGCGCACAAACACACACCTGCTGTGCGGCACTGTCAGGCCTGCCAGCGTACTTATTGCAGTCAGTGTGCCCTGATTGATTGATATGTCGAATGTGGCAATATGGCCGGGCGGACGCAGGCGGCTTCAAGCGCCGCCATCCGACCACTCGAAACTTTTGCGGCGCCGCGGAAAACAAAAGGAAAATGCAAAGGGCCAGTGGCAGTAACAGCGGCAGTGTGTTTTATGTAGTTCCTGACACTGCCGAGTTTTTCGGGGGCTCTCCCACTCTCCCCCGTCAACCCGGAGACCATTAATCTTCATTTCCCTGCCGGGACGCTCTCTGGGAGCAGCCCCCACGGCACTCGGTGACGAGAGCCGCCAGCTGTGGTTGGTGGATCGCCCGGGCTGCCTGGTTCCTTGGGTCTCCTCCACGAGTCAAGTGGTAATTTTGGTTACTTTGTTTGCCCGCTCTTAGGCGACCATCTCCTCGTCAGTGCTTCCCCGGGCTCGTCTACCCCCGCCCTCCTGAAAACCGCAAACTGTGAAAATGTGGCCGTGTTCAACTTGCCACAGACAAATGAGCAGACGCGGGAACGGGAGCGTTGTCAAATTGCAGAGGCAGCGGCAGACTCTGCCGGTGGCGGCATTAATTCATAATTATGTATGCCGACAGTGTGGCCAGGAGCCCGGGAAAAATGAAATATGCAGTCCCAAATGCGTTCGGGTTTGCCAAGTAGGGACGACCCACGACCTTCCTGTGTCCAAAAACGGAAGTTTCTAATTGCCGGCAGCCGGAAAGGGAAGTTTACCGAAAATTATAGGAATTTTTCTACATCTGCACTTGCCTTATCTCTTTTGCTTTAAGTCATTTAAAAACTGATTGTATCAATAATTCAAAACTTTGATTGAAAGTGAAATATTTTTGTAAGAGAGTGGTAAAGGGCACCCTGTACCCTATAGGCTGTTTCTACCCACTCAGACGACCCTGTGCTATGAGGTTTTTCACTTCAATTTCCCAACAAATTAGTTATACTTACATTGCGCCCACATAGAGCGCATTATTGCGCTCATCCATGTAGAAGGTCTTGTAGTGCAGCGGGCCGCAGCTGAAGTCCTTGACATGATCTGCAAGTAGACGAAACAGGCACGAGATTGAGTATACGCCGTGTGTACATTGATTAGCAAAGGCTCTGGCAGTTAATTAAAGCCTAATGAAACTGTCAGCAGCAGTTAGGCAACAAATGAACTAATTAAACTATTATAATTTCAGAGCAACAGCAACAACAATCCCAAAGAGAAAGTTAATTTATGGGGGCCAGAATCCAAGGGCCGGAAAGTAAATACAGACCGACCGGCTCCACGGCCATGTCCTTGCACATTTGACACTGACAGTGTCACGTACTCCTGCCAGCAGTGTCACGTGCCCAAGGCCCGAGTCCCGGAACCCAAAGTCAAGTCGCAAAAAGTTGCACCGCTGTCAATGTCATTAACAAAAGATTGAGGCATTTAGCTGAAATTTTTACGACATTAAGTTGTCAACTAATTTGGCACAATTAGTAAGACAACAACAACAGGAGCAGAGCACAAACAAGCCCAAAAGCACACACACACAGAGGACAAAGGACAGTGGCTGGACAACTTTTTATTTTTTGTGCCAAAGCCCGAGCAAATCCTTTGATGGCCGCGCTAAGAGTCATTTGTGTTGACTTGGCCAGCTCCTTTTGTCCCGGCCACTGGGCATTCGACACTGACAACCCCTAATGGCCAAGAAGACAGCAACAAAAGCAGTTACAGAAGAGATTTCCATAATAATGCATAATGAGTGATAGATACGGAACTGTTTTTCTGGCCTCATGCAAATTAGCCTTCTGACTTGGACTCTTTTAACGTTTTTGACCCCGAAATATTGCAGGAGTTTTGGAATTATTTTTAGGGGCTTTACTTCCATTTATTTTATTAGTGAAATTGTAATTGCTGGCTTAGATTTCTTTTTTTTTTAATTAATATACCAATCAATTGCGAAGCTGTACTTTTGTACAGCCAGACGAGGCTTTGAAAGGGACATCATTTTTATATTTAATAATTATAAGCAGAATATATACAGAAAACTGCACAATTAATCCAAATTCACGTTACACCAGCAAGATGAGCTTCTTCAGGACCCTCAACTGGGGACACAACCGACTGACAAACATGGCCAAGACACCTCACGGAAACAGCCAGCCCAACCTGGAGCAACAGCGTGCAAGGTTCTCACACGACACAATCCGAACGCCACTGAATATTGTCTTCTCGGCCAAGTACAATAAGGTAGGACAAAGAGACTTCCGTGAGAGAAATCCCAAGCCCATTCCTTGCAGGCCCTGGCCTTCACGTTGGAGGAACGTCAGCGGCTGAGCATCCATGGTCTCCTGCCCGCCTCCGTCCGCTCCTGTCGGGATCAGATGTACGCCATCGAGACCAACTTCCATTCGTTCGAGACAAACGTGGAGAAATACCGGTACTTGAGGACCATGCGGCAGAGCAACGAGCGGATGTACTTCCAGTTCGTCTCCGATCACATAGCCCTGGTCCTGCCCATTATATACACGCCGACGGTGGGCGTGGCCTGCACCATCTACGGCATGTTGTACCGGGAAATAACCGGGGTGTACATAACCAAGCACGATCGCGGCCATATGGCACAGGTCCTTTCGAATTGGCCGAAGTGTAAGGATATTTCGGCCATCTGTGTGACGGATGGCGAACGCATCCTGGGCCTGGGCGATCTCGGAGCCAATGGAATGGGCATATCCATCGGCAAAATGGACCTGTACACGTCCTTGGCTGGCATTCCGCCCTGTAAACTCATGCCCATTTGCTTGGACGTGGGCACCGAGAACCCGCTTCTCCACGCGGATCCCCTCTATATTGGTCTGCGCGAGAAGCGGCTAAAGGGCGAGGAGTACGATGCCTTCGTGGACGAGTTCATGCAGTCCGTGGTGGAGACCTTTGGCAACAAGACCCTCATCCACTTCGAGGACTTCTCCACGCCGAACGCCTTCAAGTTTCTGAAAAAGTATCAGGATTGCTATTGCAAATTCAACGACGACATCCAGGGCACGGCGGCTGTGGGCGTGGCCGGGTTGCTGGGCATCCAGCGACTGACCAAGAAGCCGCTGCAGGAGCACGTCATCCTCTTCGTGGGAGCAGGCAGCGCCGCCATGGGTATATGCGGTCTGCTCAAGAAGGAGCTGATGTCCCGCGGCCTCAGCGAAGAGCAGGCCGCGAAGAATATATACATATGCGACCAAGATGGTTTAATAACGAAGGAGAAAAAGAACGTGCCGGAGGATATCCTGGCGTTCGCCAAGGACATGCAGCCGATTAAGTCCCTGGAGGAGGTGGTGGACAAGTTCAATCCCTCGATCATAATGGGTGCCACAGCAGTGGGTGGACTTTTCAATGAGAAAATCATCCGCAGCATGGCCGCGAAACACGAGCGTCCCGGCATCTTCGCTTTTTCCAATCCCACCAGCAAGGCGGAGTGCACTGCCGAACAGGCCTACAAATTCTCGGAGGTATTATTTCCATTTCTTTAATTTAAATTTAAATTTAAAATTAATAATTCTATATCTCTTAGGGTCGCGCCATCTTCTCGGCGGGTTCCCCTTTTCCGCCAGTGGAGTTCAACGGCAAACGCCTGACGCCCGGACAGGCCAACAACTGCCTCGCTTTTCCCGGCGTGGTCCTGGGAGTCCTCACCGCCTTGCCACGGACGATTCCCGACGAGATCTTCCTGGTGGCCGCCCGCGAGCTATCCAAGTTTCCCTCCGACGAGGACCTGGAGAATGGCCAGATCTATCCGATGGTGGAGCAGGCCAAGGATGTGGCCTTCAAAATCGGCTATGAAGTAGCCACGTATATATTTGAAAAAGGTAAGAAATGGCTCCACTGGAGAGGAGACCCAATGTAGAGCCCTTATGCTGCAGGTCAGGCGCAACTATATCCGCAGCCCGAGGACCTCTGCAGGTTTTTGGTAAAGAACATGTACCAGCTGGAACATGGCAGCGCGATGGCCGAGACGTGGCCGTATCCCAATGTAAAGCCAAATCCCAGTCCTGACGATCAAAAGAAGCTTCCAGAGAAGAAAAAGTAGGCCACTTCAGACTGAGAATGTGAAATTGCTGTTTGGTGTATTTTTTTACAGTTCGTACAACAAATTTTCTAATCCAAAAACTAAAAAAAAAACTTGTATCAAAATTACAAAATTTTTCAGTTTAATTAAATTACAATGGTCATAAAGGACATAACATGCATGGGTCCCCTGCTAAGGACCTTTCGGCGACATTCCTTGCGGCCGCTGCTCAGTTTTCGCCGGGGAATTAGCTATAACGATGACATGGATCAAATACCGCGGCCCGACTGGCGAATTATTATGGATGGCAGACGAAACAAGGTGAGGAACTCCCAACTAAGCTGCAAAAGAAAGCATTCTCTTTCCCGAATAATTGTTCCATTGCAAAGGATAGTGCCTTGCTTGCTTAGTTAGCAAACTGCTAAGGAATTATATATCACGATTTGGTTTTATCTTTAACTTTAGCTGCTTGAAATGCATATTTCAGGGCCTCGCCTTCACCCTGGAGGAGCGTCAGCGCCTTGGACTCCACGGCCTTTTACCCTGTACCGTGCGTACCATGGATGAGCAGATGCTGGCGATCAAGACGAACTTCGATGCCCGACCAGCCAACCTGATTCGGTACACGTACCTGAGTTCCCTGCACAACCGGCACAGGCGACTGTTTTATCGCTTCATCCGGGAGAACATCAAGAAGGTGCTGCCCATTGTGTATACTCCGACGATGGGCGATGTGGTGAACACCTTTGGATTGAACTTCCAGTTCGCCAACAGCATGTACGTTAGCATCTATGACAAGGGCCACATCATGGAACTCTTGCACAACTGGACAGAGCGGAACGTGCGTGCCATCTGTATGACGGATGGCGGAAGGGTCCTGGGACTCGGGGACATGGGTGCCAATGCCATGGGCATAAGCGTGGGGAAAATGGTCCTTTACACAGCCCTGGCTGGAGTGCCGCCCTCCCTACTGATGCCCGTTTGCTTGGACGTGGGCACCGATAACCAGGCCCTGCTCCAGGATCCACTCTACGTGGGCATTCGCATTCCCCGGGTGAAAGGCCCCGAGTACGATGAGCTGGTCCAGGAGTTCATGGAGGCGGCGGTGCAGGTCTATGGCCAGGAGACCTTCTTCCACTTCGAGGACTTTTCCACGCCCAATGCCCTCAGGTTCCTGGAAAAGTATCAGAGCGACTACTGCTGCTTTAACGACGATATCCAGGGAACGGGCTCCACCGGAGTAGCGGGATTTCTCAACGTTGAGCGGATCACTGGCCGCAAACTGGAGGATACCATATTTTTCTTTGCGGGCGCTGGAAGCGCCTGCTTGGGCATTGCCGACATGCTTGTGATCGAGTTGGAGCAAAGAGGCGTCCCGCCCGATGAGGCAACAAAGAATATATACCTGCAGGATCATATAGGGCTCTTAACCTGCGATAGAACCGATACGCCCGAGGAGGCCGGACGTTTCCTCAAGCCCGAGGAGCCCTCCAATGATCTACTAACCTCAATCCAGAGGCTGAAGCCATCGATCCTTGTGGGAGCGACAGGCCAGGGTCACCTCTTCTCCGAGAAAATCCTCAAGACGATGGCCAAGAACCACGAGCTTCCGGCTGTATTTGCCCTCTCGAATCCAACTGCCAAGTCGGAGTGCACCGCAGAGCAGGCCTATTCCCATACAGAGGTTCGTTCGGGCTGTCAAAGCTAAGCTTGTTTTATTAATGAAACCACCTTCAGGGCCGTGTTCTCTTCTGTTCCGGCTCACCGTTCCCGCCGGTGGTGGTAAACGGAAAACGGTATGAGCCCTCGCAGGCCAACAATTGCCTAACATTTCCGGGCATCGCGCTTGGCGCCATTACTTCGTCGGCCCGGAATTTGCCCAATGCCATATATCCTCTGGTGGCGCGCACGCTGGCCGACGAAACATCCCAGGAGCAACTGGATGCTGGTGCCCTCTATCCACCCATCAAGGACGCCAGTGAGGTGGCCATAAAAGTGGGCATTGCAGTGGCAAAATTTGTATTTGATAATGGTTAGACCAGTGATCACTTTTCCCCTTCCTGTTGACTCCTTCTCTTCCCTATTTTTGCAGGGCTTTCGAATATCCACACCGTGCCCAAGGATGTCTGTGAGTTTGTACGAAGGAATCTGTACAAAATGGAGTACCGAAGCTCGCTGATTACTACTTATAGCTATCCAGAGCAGGCGCCGAAAACAACAAAAGAAACTAAGAAGGAAGCATAAACTTGGCCAGTCTCCTGACCTGCTTTTCTAGGACCAGAGAGGACCTTGTGTAATTAGCTGCAAATACAGCAGGACGCACACAGCAAAACCATGTCACAGGGGCAACGAAGGCACGATAAATGCCCGACATTTTAACGTTATTATTGTCCTGTCAACGCAAAGCCAGTTGACATGCTCGTGCGCCAGGACATTGTGTGCCGTGTCCGCGTGTGAGTGTGTATCTTGCTGATTTGCATATAAAATAGGACGAAATGTCTGCTCACCAAAAATGTCAATCAATTTCTTTGCCTTCTTCCTCTCCTTTTTTCACAATCTCCTTTTTTAAGCGAATACTCGTAGCAGCGACGAGAGAGACGAGGACGTGCATACATTAAAAAGCAATTGGTGTTAAAAGAGCAGTCAGGCGGCAGTCGCACGTTGTCTGCCTGTCTATCAGTTTGGCATTGGCATGTGCCCCTGCCTCGGCTCCTCGGTTTCCCTACGAGAGGAGTGCGGGCTTTTCCCCGGGAAACTTTCTTGCCGCCGCCGAAGGAAGCCGGGCAAAAATGGAAGCAACAGAAATGCGAAATCATTTCCCTCGACTGACAGCTGTCAAAATATTTGCTCTCTGTCGATGGCTGCGTGGCTTCTGCCGCTGCGCTTGTCCTTGTCCCCTGGAAATTTCATTTTAATATTCATTACTTCACACTTAACGCAGACACACAGGCACACAAAAATTCATTGGTGACCACAATCGGTCCCCGAATCGCATCGCATCGCATCGATTTCGCCGAAATAGGGAAGAACTTAAAGGGCCAGCGGCTGAAGATCCTGAGGCCGCTCGCTTTCGTTACGGTTAGCCTGGCTTATGGAATTTAATTGGCCATAAAAATGTATGCGGCTTGTTGAACGTGGCAAGCTGTGCCCGTAAATCGTAAATTTCCCTCTTGGCATAAGGTGGGGGCAGTTTCCGCATCGATTTACGCCCCACGATAGGGCTCTAAATTTAAATGCCAGCGGCAAAGGTTAAGGGTTTCTTTTTTCTTCTCGCTTTTCTGTTTTTTTTTTTTTTGTTTTGTCTGCTCTGGGATAAAGATTATATGATGCGTCAGCATATAAATTATAGGCCAGATAAACCAGATAAAAGGCAGCTAAACAAAGTCAGTCCTCCCAGCAAAGTGGGGAGAACTTGAGTTGTTCTTTTATTTTACGTTTATATGCACGGTTTACCCGCCCATAAAAGTTGCAGGAAAGACGGATGGCTCCGGGAGCAAACATTGAATTATTTTGTTTGCAAATAATTAGGTTTAAAACGGCATTCGGCGGGGCATTATGCAGATAGTAGGAATTGTAAGGTGCTAGATTTGTAATTGAAATTAAACTTGCTCTTGTTGCTTCCCCGAAACTTAGTTGTTAATTTCGTTTACTTGGAAATGGCGGAAATTTGCATTCGCTTGCTCTCCTCCTAAGCCCCAGTGTTATCAATGCGGCCAAAGCCTAAGCCTCAAATGGGTCAAAGTTGGGGGCCAAAGCTCACTTGACTGTGCTCAGTCGATAAGTAGCCCCAATAAACACAAAAGTCTACTCTCGGCCTGGCCTCTGTTGCTGTTCGCCGACCGCTACTTCATCTTTTTGAAGATTTTCATTTATCTGCTGGCCAAGATAAAACAGGCAGGCGGCGGGGCTGGCAGGCTGGCTGGCTAGCAGTCAGGGCCAACGAAAAAATAAGGCAGAAAGCAAGCCAAAAAGAAAGCGGCACTTAAATCCATTTAAGCGAATTTTTCAAGCATTAAATTTGCGTTTACGTTACGTATACTTAACTTCCAATGGCAACGGCAGCTGCGGATGGCGGGAAGCTGGGGGAAAATGGGGCAGGGCAGGCAGGACCGGCAGCTGGAGGAGGAGTGAGAGGAAGTCTGAGGCTGGCAGCAGGTAAATGAAAAATTTGCCTCCTTTTTTCGTGGCCCGGGATCCAAATGTATTTTGCATCATTTGTCTTAGCCAGGCCAAGGATCTTGCTCGCTGTGTATGTACTATACGTGTCCCTGCCCCCAGTGTCTATCTGCCGCAAAACACCTGCCGCCGCCTTCGCATATGGTCACAGTTTTCTGTCCGACTTTTGTTTCACACTCTCCTCTGGCAGGGAGCTTGCGTAGCAGCAGTAGGAGTACATGTGAGAATGGCGCCTTTTCCCCATAGTCAACAGTTTTGTTTTCCTGCGTCTGCTGCCATTGTTGTGCTTTGCGGCCATGTAAATGCCTTGCCACGCCCCATCTACCCACTGCCGTGGCTGTTGTTGTTATTGTGAAGCATTTTTCCTTATCTCCACTTTGCATGCCGCACACTGTTTTTCCCTCCTTCCGCTGGGGCTTCCTTCGGTTTTCTTCCACTTTTTTCCAGACGAACTGAGTCAGCACTTAATTTTTATTTGATTCTGTCTCAGTTGCGTTGCGGTTGCTTGACTCGGCTTCACTCCACTCCACTTCACTTCACCGTAGATTGAAGCCGAGTGGCAGAGAGTGCGTAATTTTTTATGGCGTTAATTTAACAATGATTGGCTTTTCAGCACAGCCAAAGGAAACTGAACCTGCAATGTCAGTTTTTATTAAGACAAATGAAATGAGAGGCATTCCGCGGCTCGCATTTCAACTTCAAGATGTCCTAGCCAAGAAGAGAAGAAGATTTGCTTATTGATTTTCCAGCGCTGGCTTATGAATAAATATATATTACACCTCTTCCGAGTTCATTTGAAGATCACATTATTCTCTAAACACATTTTTCTCCCTGTGCACGAGCTAGTTTTCCGGATTGCGGAACGAAAAGCCCGGGTCTCGGGCCATGCATCAAGCTTATCTCGCTCGCTGCAGCCGTAACTGTCGCACAAATCTCGAAGCCATTTGCCAATGTCCTGGGCCACCTGCATGCCCGTTACATATAAATATGTGTTCGATATTTAACAGCTTCCAGTCGAATGCGCCTGGCACAGGGACAAAAAGGATGGCGACGGATGAGCAGTTGGGTCGGCACGGGACGGGACAGGTTGGCGCTGCAGACGAGACATATGTATGCAAAGTGAACTGCGGCGGATGTTGGCCAAGCTTAAATTTGGCTCTGGCTTTGGGGCAAGTTTGCTCAGGGAGGCTCGCTCGTGGGCCAAGTACAAATAAGAGTTACATGAAGAGAAAATG
>JAEIIO010068431.1:0-10736 GCA_018874655.1 Drosophila diplacantha | reverse complement strand
ATCATAAGGAATGATGATAATATTCCCTGTGAAACATTCATATTCCCCCTTGAATATGTAATGATGCTACCTGGAAATACCCCGAGTAAAGATCCGGCTTTCAGCTTGATTTCGCATTCTCTAAAAACTCTCTTTAATGGCAGCGATCATAAATAATATTTACATTCATGGGCTGTGTGGGACCTAGGCGACAATACAAACTAGAACTGCTCGAGGGCGCGTGGGGCAGGCGGGGCTCCGTACTCCTCCGAGGGGGCGGATGGCGGTCCGTACTGGGTGGCCGGCTTGGCCTGCTGCTGCTTGTACTTGATGAAGTACACCTCCGGCTTGCTGGGCTCCGTTGGCTCGGGCGCCGGCAGGATGACCGGTTGCTGCTCCTCGGGCTTCTTCACCAGCACGTAGACCAGGGTCTTGTGCTCATCCTGAACCGGCGGTGGCAGCACCTGGCGCACTGGAGTCGGCGGGTTGGGTGCCTTGATGAAGATGATCTTGTAGTGCTTTTTGGGCACCGTGGTCTGGATGGGAGCGGAGGCTGGATAGTATTCCGGCTCCTCTGGCGGCACATGAACGTACACGTTCTTGGTCACCAGGGCCTCGGAAGCGGCTGGTGGTCCGTAGAAGGCAGCGGGGGGTCCGTAAGCAGGCAATGGCTGTGCTGGAGCTGGTGGACCGTATTCCTTTTGGGGCGCTGGCGGCGGCGGTGGTCCATAGCGGGATTTCGGTGGTTCTGGGCGGGCCAAGGACACGGCCAGGCTGGCGGCCAAAAGGAGGAGGACACAGGGCGTCTTCATGCTGGTTTCTTCGATGGCTGGACTGCGAATGAAGCTACTGCTGCAGGTCAATCTGCCGTTTTATATGGATCCGCCGGCAGAGGTTTGTATAACCCCCCGGGCCCTGGGCCGCTTTGCATAATATTTCCGATGGATCCCCATAGCGTTACGCGAAGCTCTTCAATCCGCGCCTGCGCGCCGCGATGCATACCAATTAGTCAGCCAGCCAGCGCATTGTGCCCATTTCGGTTTCGTTTTCGATACCAGCGGATACCGATTCCGATTCCGATTCGGATTCGGATTCCCATTCGGATTCGGGTGATGAAAACGAAAACGGCAAAGGCAAACACAGACTGCAGGGAGGGGCCTGGCCGACGTCACGTTCTGCCCACTGGGTCTTCCCGGCCCACTTTTGGCCGACAAGTATTTGCCAAAAGCATTCGTCTTAATTGCTGATTGCGTTGTTTACGCTGTAATTTATTATATAACACGATTGACACGTTCGGCCAGGGACGGTCATTGCGACCGGTGACCTACACATTCTTTGGGGAGGATTTTCGGACAGTCCTTCTTCTGGAAAACTTATATAAAGACTGCCCCATGGTAACTAATACCAGTTTAATTCCATATAGAAATCTCTTAAAGACTTAAGCTAAAAGCAAACTAGAAATATAGATAACCTTGGGAATCCGAAGTTTGTATACCCTTGTAAAGGATCAGAGCATCGAGTTTTAAATCGATCATAACTCAGCCAAAAACTAAAAACATCATTAAGACATAGCAGGCTTAAAACCGAACAATAAGCAAAGGATTTAGAGATCAGGTAGTCTAAATGATTTGATTTCAGTGTCAGAACACTAACAATAGTAAGCTCTACACACACACGAATTATACACACGTACTTGCTCCGGAAATCGAGCTCCTGAAAGCGAAGAAAGAAAGATTCTACTCCTAGACCAAGCAGCATCATGATTTATCTACAGCGATGCTGCTGCTGCGTGGATCTACGCTTGGGCACCATTGTGGTCGGGATTGTGCACATTATACTTGACATTTTCGCGGGGGTGTTTGTTTTCCTATTCGGAGAGACGGGTGAGTGTGTGGTCAGTGGAATTCCATGCATTCGACTAATCCCTCGGCTGTCCAGGCCATCCTGATGTTTGCCACCGCCTGAACGCCATATTCACCATGATTCACATCCTGAGTTGCGCTTTTTTGATCATCGGCAGCTTTCGCGTAAGATATTAGATGCATTTTGGTGTAACAATTTGGATCTTTAATTATGTACACGCAGTTGAGGAGCAGCTGGATGCTCTTCTACATACTGATGACCATGATTCAGGTCCTTGTCTTGATTATACTAATCGTAGCAGACACTTTACTCAAAATCTGGTATTGGGTGATGATCGTCAATTTCCTACAGATACGTGAGTACACTCGTTGGCAGTTGATTCCCAGATCGGTTCCCCTGCAACCCCGTCCATCCTTTAGCGATTATCATTTACTTATGGCTGGTGGCCTACTCCTTCTACGCCGCCCTGGGAGGAGCTCTCTTTATCTAACCTGATAGTTTCTATACAAGTTGTACGATATATAAAAATTGTTCGCATGTAAATGGTAAAAATAAACCTTTCGGTTGCCAGACACTGCCCGTGCCTTATCACTCAGTTTATCATTGCTTAGTAATTTTATATCGAAATCTTAAAATGCTCCGGAAATGCTGCTACTGCATTGAGTTGCGCAAGGCCTGCATAGCGATCTCCGTTGTTGACTTCATCGTCAATCTGGCGATGCTCAATATTAAAGGTAAGTCTCCGAATGGGTCGGTACATCGCAATAACCCCTCCGTCGTCTATCAGAGGTGTTTGCAAACCACATCGAGCAGGCGGTGGCCATTTGCCACTGCATCGGATGCTTCTTCCTGTTGGGCGGAGCTGTGCTCGTAAGTTTTGCCCATATAGATGGGATAACTCGATGTTGATACCATGATTTCCACCCGAATGTAGAGAGCGACCGTCCTGCTGATGTTCTTCCTCATCACAAGTCTGACCAACTCTATTATCCTGACTAGTTACAGCATCTACCTGGCGGTGAATGAGGCGAAACAACGAATGTCCGTCGTTCCCGTCTGCTCCGTGTATATTTGTAAGTTGTTTGTCATAGCACACCAGAATCCATTCACTTGACCCGCTCTCCAGGCATGGAGATTTACTTCTGGATCGTCGTCTACTCGTATTATGTTAAAGTGAGGACTCCTGCTCAGGTCGACGATGTCTGATCACCCAGGCCCCAAAGTAATTCGTTAAATTTGACTCGAATCTGGCGTAGCACACTCCTTTCTCAAAGACTAGGACAATGGCATTTGAATTTATTGGAGAGCCACTCGGCCTAAATGCTAATGTACTTGTCTTTGGTACATCAGTTAAATTTTACAGTGAAGCAACATCCTGTCTGTATTGTGGCTTAATAATGACATCTCAACTCACCTTTGGTCTTTGCGTTGACATCCTTTTTAATTTAACTTGTATAGCGTTGTAGTTATAAAACAGAATATATGTATGTACATTTCAAGTAACAAGTTCACTTAAGCTTAGAACGCCTTTCAATGGCGGGTCAGGGCGCCATGGGTGAAAATAACAAAAAGAATACACTTCGAATTCATGTAACTTGTCATATACGTTAATTACTTACATATCTATCAATATTAATTAGAAATTACGAATTATATTTCCTATCTTATATCCGTGATGGCTAATTTCAATCCACTTTGCCATTACTCGCTGTTGACCAGCTCGAACCACTGTCTCATCGCCTCGCTAAGCACCAGCGGCAACTGGTTGAGGTCTCGTACGATCACATAGTAGGGGAATGGGAAGCTGTCCAGGTAGGAGCTGATATTCACGGATCCGTCCGCATTGACCGCCACATGCTGTATGTCCAGGATGGAGTTCTGAAAGCAGCAGGCAGCGATTAGTTCTGACCTATTGGATAAAATCTCACAATCTCAAACCTTGTTTTCCGGATTGTCAATTATTATGTAGACCAGGAAAATGCGCTGCAGGCGCGCCAGCTTAATGGCGTTCTTGACCTTCTGGGCGCCTTCGCTGAATATATTTCGCCCATCGCTGAGCACAAGTAAAAGGTTCTCGAACAGGCCATTGTCGCCGCCCAGGCCGCTCTCCTCCGCATTGGCAGTGCGAATGAAGTCCAGAAGCCCGGCAATCTTTGTCTTGTCCTGCGCAAAGTTCAGGGCATTCACCAGGCGCGGCCCGTCGAACTGCTCCGTATGGTTGAGGATAATCTGTGCCGACTCTCCGAAGGACACGATGCTCAGCCGTCCGCTCTCCAGCAGGGTGAGCGCCTGCGATACCAGCGAGATGGCCTCCAAGGTGAGTGTCTTGGAGTTGTTGTGGTGCATCGACTTGGAGTCGTCGATGGCTATGGTGATCTTGTAGTCACGCTGCGCCGGCTTTGTGCGTCGCAGCCAGATCTTGTCCTTGCGAAACTGCGAGGCGATGTACGGAATGATCTTCTTCATGTTGATCCGTCGTCCGGTGCGGTAGTCGCCCTTCAGTCGCGTGCACTTGGTGGGTTCTAGGATGAGGCGCAGCTGCTCGCAGAGCTCGCGGGCATTCTGAGTCATCCGGTTGGAGATGCTCTGCCAGCTCTCGTAGTCTTCGTGCTGCGGCTGGACCTGAAATGCACTAATAGTAACCTCCTCTTAGCTCATCGCTTGTTCTTTCTTACCCCCCGGAATGTGGTCAACTGCTGGTGATACTGCTGCCTGAGCTCGATCTGCTCCGCAGAGCTCAGCTCCTCCGCGTGCGTGCTCTTGTCCAGCAGGAGTTCGGTGCTAGGAGAAGTATTTGTTAGTTCAAGTTGGATATATTTATAACGAAGAAGCTGCAACTTACTTGCTGTGCGCGGTGGTCTCTGCACTGCGAGGAACTGTCATGGTGGGCACCACCTCACCCTCGATCTCCATGCCCTCGGGCGTTTCCAGGCGTTCCTTCGACTGTTCCGTCTTGGAGGGCTTATCGGACTTTTGCTCTGTCTTTTCCGCGCCCAGCTGCTCCAGCTGAGCGTCTTCTTCTGGCTCTGCTGCGGGCTCTTCGGTTTCCATTAATTCTTCATTATTCTCCGCCTCGGCTTCCTCTTCGTTGGGTGGCTCATCCTCCTGATGCTGGATCTTCTTCGACTGCTCTTCGGTGGCATTGTCCAGGGTGGTTTTGTCGCTGTTCTTCGGCTCCTTGACATGCTGATACTCCTCAGCCTCTGCCTGGTCCGTGGGTTCTGGCTGTTCGGCGTCGTCAGTTTCCTTGGACTCCTTCAGCTGGTCAATGGTCTTGAGCTGCTTTAATTTATTCTTTTCCGCTTCACCTGCAGTCCAAGATTTAATTTATTAAACGATTTGGAAGTACAGAAATAAAAAGAAAACTTACCCAAGGAACGCTCTTCATTGGTTTGTCCCTGCTTACGCTTCTCCTGCGTCTGCCGCTCGTTCTTGCGCTCCTCTTGGGACACCGTTTCCTGGGTTTCAGCCACGCCCTGATGGCCGCCATCGTTTGTCTGGCATTTTGTTTAATTTTAGTAAGTAAAGTCAATTATCAGTAGGGGTTGCCCGAAAACTTACATCGTTCTCCGCCTGACCAACGCCATCCTTCTCCTCGCCAGTTTCCTGTTCGTCCAGTTTTTGGTCCTGCTTGATATCCTGGTCCTGTGGCTGCACCTGCTCTGCTGAGCTGCTCTGCTCGGTCTCCGGCATGGATTGGACATTTTCCTCTTTGCTGGCCTTGTCCTTGGACTGTGTATGCTGCTCCGGCTTTTCTTCGCGCTTTTCCTCTTCTTTGGGTTCCTCAGCGGCATCCTCCGGCTTGCACTCGTCTTCCTCCTCGAGCTCGCCGCGTGTCTGCGTCTCGGGCTCTTCCTTTTCGTCTTCGGGTGTGGCTTCGTCCCCCTCGTCTTGGCCTTCTTGAGCTGGCTTCGCCTCTGTGCCCGCCTCATCCTCTTCAGAGTCGCTGCCATCGCTCTGGGCATCGTTGCCGTTCTCCTCGGCGGCCGGTTCTTCCTCGGCGTCTGCTTCTGGTTCCTCAGCCGGCTGCATGTTCTCCTTCATTGCATCAATGTCGAAGGGATTCTCGTCGGTGGGCTGCTCCTCCGGATCGTCGTGTCCCTCGTCCACGTTGTTCATATCACCCAGATCCATTTCCTCGGGCTCGGGCGGCTCTTCCAGCTCGTTGTGCATGGCATTGGTTTGCTCCTCATCCATTTCGGGATCCTTCATGTCGTCAATGTCCTTGGCCTGCTCCTTGCGCTTGTCCTCGCCGCTCGGCTCGTTTGTGGCATCCAGGCCGTCCTTCTCGTGCTCGTCCTTGCCATCCTCCTTGGCCGCATCGTTCTTGGTGTCCAGATCGTTATGCGCATCCTTCTCATCCTTGCTGCCCTTGCCCTGATCCTCCTCATTCATCTCGGGCTGCTCCTCTTCTTCCTCGGGCTTCTCCTCGTCATCGCCCCAGATCTGATCGTCGAGCTTCTCAGCACCCTCCTCCGTCTCGCCCATCTCCTTGTTAAGATCCTCCTCGTCCTCAGACTCACCGCTGTCATCCTCCTCGGGCTTGTCCACGTCCTGCATCTTGGCATCGAAGTCGTCGCTCATCTCGATACCCTTCTCCTCCTTGCAGTCGGGCTCTTGCTTGTCGCCCTCGTCCTTGCGATCCTCCGGCCGCTTGGCATCGTCCAGCTGGTCTTCGGACTCAATCTTATCGGAGGCGTCATTCTCCCCGGTTCCATCCTCCAGGCCGAAGCCCTCGCCGTTCTTCGAGTCCTGCTTGGACTGTCCCTCCTCGTCCTGCATGAGATCGGGCGGCACACAGAAGCCCTTGCTGCCGATCTCCACGAACACGGTCAGCACGATGGACAGCATCTTGGCGGAGACCTTGTGGGTGGCCAGTTGCTGCAGGAGCAGGTAGTCGGCCAGCAGCTGGTACTGCTCCAGAATGGGCAGCAGGGCGATGGCACGCCGCATGCAGAGCACCTTGTCCTGGCCATGGGAATCGGAGTGCCTGAGCACGAGCAGCACATTGGAGAGCTTGCCGAGCACACGGGGCAGGCTGAGCTGTTGCCAATCGGAGGTCAGTTCCCCAGTGAGGCACTTCTTCAGGTGCTGCTCTCGCAACGCCTCCTGTGACTCCTGGTCCGGCTGCTCCTTGGCATTGCCACCATTTGGTTGATCCTCCGGCTTGGCGACGTGCTGCTTGTAAATCTTCTGCAGCGAGATTAGCACACTGTGGGCTATGTTGGCCAGCTCTGTGTCGGCATTGGTCAAATCTATGGTCTCCGGGTCGATCACGGCGGGCTTCTCAGCTCGCAGATTGGTCAGCAGTTCCAGGAGAGGCTGCGCAACCGGCAGGTGGTCGTTGTGCTGGCCTGCCCTGAGTGTTTCCAGAGCCTTCTCTATGATTTGCAAAATTTGCTTATAGTTCTTCGTGTAGTAATCCAGCTTTTCACTGGAGAGGAACTCCAAATTGCTGGCGTTAAGTTCGTTTAGTAATTTTTGACTGTTGCTCAGGATCTGTCTGCTTAGATCCTGCAGTTCCTCTTGGGCCAAGGGAACACCCCTCACCAGTACGCTGTTGCCACTGTTTTCCCTGATGGAACTTGGAGCGCAGCTAAGCAGCAGTCGCCATTGCTTCACCACGTAATGAATCTGGCAGAGATTACGTTTCAGCAAAGCTGCCGCATCAGCACTAATGGCAAAGCTCAGCGTACCAGGATCACTCTCCGCCTGCGGCACAATCTCGGCTAGCTTTCGCAAGTTCTCCAGAGAGTTTCGCAGCTCATGAAGCTCCTTGGTGGAGCCGGATAGCTGCTCCCGCTGCTGCTGCACGAGAAGGAACAGATCCACTGCAAAGCCCTTGATGCGTTCGATATTGGGAGGTCCCAGCTCCGACAGCGGAGTCAGCATAATGTTCTGGAGCAGCTTCAGCTTGAACACGCTCTTCATGTAGTACAGGTCCAGGTGCTCGTTCAACTCCTGGGCACTGGGATGCAGCCGCGGCAACATGGCCCGAATGGAGTAGGGCGGCAGCTGGAAGTCCTCGAACTCGCTGCGCAGGGAGAGCTCCAGGAGGCCGGTCTTGTAACTGGCACCCATCCGATGCAGAATCTTGAAGAGATCCGTGAGGGCCTTGCGCTTCTGCTGCAGGATCTGCTTGGCCTCCTGCTTCTGCTGGGGCCGCTCCTTCGATCGATCCACGTTCAGGGAGCGCAAGTGCTCGCATCGCTCCAGCTGGCTGGCCAGCAGGTCATCCAAGTCGGTAATTAACTCGCCATAGGGCACCTGTCCCAGGGTCTCCTTTACAACATGACGAGCAGTCCTGAAATGCTTGTCCAGCCGCTGGAGCAGTGAGTTCTCCGACACAAACTCCGGCGGAATGGCGTACTTCTCAAGCAGCTTCTCGCTGGCCACGAACTGCTGCCGCTCCGTATTCAGATACTTCATCTTGTTGTAGTTCCTCAGACCCTTGCCCTTGTCGCTGCCAAAGGTGTAGTCCTTGGCCGTGGAGTCCTTGGGCTGGAACACCTCGCTGATTTTCTCCTGCAGCGCCAGCCGGTACTCCTTGAGGAACTTGTTCAGGTTGCGATGCACGCTAGCCACACTGTTGCGCATGCTGAAGTAGCTCAGGTCCTTGCTGTAGCTCTGGATCTTTACGAACTCCTTGAGCTTCTTTTCGATGGGTGACCGCTTGAACTTCACGGCGTCCGCCACCTCGCCTGCAAACTGGGAGAAGTACAACTGAAGATTGTGCAAGGCGGCGATAAGTGGCGGCAATCCTTCAATCTTTCCCGCCCGCTCTACATTGTGCAGATACATCTCGAAGCCGTGGAGCAGCTGAAGGCGTATATGGAAGTCGCCGTAGCAGGAGGCCTCCACAAACTGGCGAAGGATGCGCACTACTTGGGGCAGTTCCAAGCGCTGAGCCTGTCCCAGGTCCTGGGCGTCGAGCAGCTGCTCGTGGGCAAAGCGCTGTTCGGCAAACTTGATGTCCGTATAGGACTGATCCAATTGTTGTTGGTGGAGGAACTGCTGCAGTAGGTTGTAAATGAAGAACCAGTAGCGATAGGCCTGCAACTCTACCTGGGCCGCCGTCTGTCCCAGACAATTGCGCCAGTGCTGCAGCTCCAGCCGCGTCCAGCGCTGAACGAACTCGGCCACCTCAGTCTCCTCGGTTACCAGGTTGTTGTTCCTGTGCGCCACCTCGTTCCACAGGGCCAGCTTCTGTCTCAGCAGCTGGAAGCCCGTGTTGAAGCGCACCACGGAGGCGTGAGCAGGCAGACGGCGGATGCGACCGATAACCAGCTTGATGTCCGCCAAGCCGGCATGCTCTGGATACAGTTCCAGCTGTTCCATCACGCGCTTCTCAATGCGCTCCATTACGCCCAGGCAGCTCTGGATTTCACTTATGTTGGAGTCCTTGTAGAAATCGTAGGGAGTCGTAGTCACTCCTTCCTCCAGCTCAATATCCTTCAACTGCCTTTGCTGCAGGGCCAGTCCAAAGGCCAAGCCATTGCAGGCCCTCTCATCCAGACTCGTTCCCAGAGCGGCCTTGTAGTGGCCGTGCAGGTGGGCAAACACCTGGAAGCGTGCGCGGTATGGGGAGAGTAAGTGAAGCTCCGTTTCCCTAGTGGACTTGGGAGGCTCCTTGTAGTAAACCGGCGTGTGCTGGCCCATCACAGCGATAAAGTTGCGCGCGAGGAAGGCGTAATCCTCCTCGACCACTATCTGGGCCTGCTTAGCCTTGGCACTCGCCTTCTTGTCCAGCTTCAGAACCTGCTCCAAGGTGGGCTGCGACACGAACTCGGCAAAATCTTCGTCCAGGTTCGTTGGGAAGTTCTGCTCGATCTCGTGCAATTCCTGCAGCTCCTCGCTCTCCACGCCTCCCTTTGTTTTGGTCACATATAGACTCTCCGCCTCCGCCTTGAGCTGGCAGCGCCGCTGCTCCTCCTGCTGCCAGGTCTGGTTGCAGATGCCCAGCGCATCGTCGTAGGCAGCAAAGGTGGTCTCATCTATCACGCTTCCCAGGGAGATGTAATTGCTCAGCTCGCTCAGCTTGGCCTTCAGCAGGCGGAAGTACTCGTACTCGCTGTGGGGCAGTTCGGAGAGCAACGCGTACAGCCTGCTGTTCCTGATCACCAGTGGCTGCTGGGACGGGAACTGGACAATGTCGGCAATGGTTTCCTGCATTTGCTCAGCCTGCGCAACGCTACCCGCCCGCTGGACTCTCGCGAAGATCACCTTGAGGGACTCGAAGCCGAATCGCAGCTGGTTCACAGCGCACTTGATGGGCTCCACAAAGTCCTGGTAGTAAGCTGAATACTTGGAGAGTGTGTGATGGACGAATCTCTGGGCATTGGCCAGCCATAGCTCCAGTTTTCCCAGTGCCTCAGTGCTGCTCTTCAACTGCGCACTCGTCGCCGGCTGGGATCCCTTGAAGTTGCCCCACTCGGAGCGTATAAGCAGGAAGAGCTTGTAGAGCGTATCACAATCCCCATTCGAGTGCAGGAAGTGAGTGAGATCCTGCACTAGGGCAGCATACAGACACTGCTCCGGACGCAAGGCCAACTTTTGGGAGAGCTGCTGCTGCCGCTGAAGCGCCGCCCTCAGCCTGACCTCCAGCTGGTTGTATATCTCGGCTCCAAAGTGCCTGTACTTCATCACAATCTTCATGAAGTCATAAGTAGTGGTCAGAGTGCCCAGGCAGGCTATATCCTCTGCTATATATTGGTTTTTCAGTCGGTTCTTCTCCACGGGATCAATCAGAGGGGCATTGGTGAGCAGGCAAAGCTCGAGGGCTCCCACCAAGGCGTTAGATAGTGCCACATTAAAGGCGCTGGCCATGGAGTCCGCGTTGAGTGCATCCTCCTTTAAGTCTTTGAGCACCTTGGTCAGTTCCTTGGTGCAGCTGT
>JAEIIO010068428.1:0-10511 GCA_018874655.1 Drosophila diplacantha | reverse complement strand
AAATTTTGGATGCAGCAGAACAAGAGAAGTACTTTAGATCAAAACAGAGGTTCGTTCTCTATCTTAACATCGCACTCGACTGTTGAGATATCCACGTAGCCGGATGACGACGGGGATGCGACGCTACCATTATTTTTGTCATTACCATAGTGGTAGCTTGAATTGGAAATATTCTGCTGATCCTGCTGTGTGGCAAAGCTGGAGTCCGGTGCAGGCGTCAGCTTGGGCAGTCCGATGGGTCCGCCTAGTCCTCTCTCCTGTGGCTGCCGCTGCAACTCCTCTCTATTGAGGTCCATTAATAGGCGATTCACCTCCACACGGAACTTAAGATTGTTCATGGTGGATAGCGACTTCAAGTGTGGCATAAGACTGATCAAAAAGCTGTAGTCTGAATCGTCCTTCATGGTGGCATCAACGGTTGCAGCGGCTTTAGAGATATCCTGATGGCTGCTGCTGTAGCCACTCGAAATCGGCCCGTCGCATGAGGAAGAGGTCTTTCGACGACGGCATCTCTTCGATGGCGGCGGTGGGCGAGGCAGCGACGCGTGGTTGGGGGGAAGGTGTAGGGGTGAGAGCAGTCTAGGCGAAAGCTCTTGGTCCGAGTTGGGCAGTTTATTGGCCGTCGAGCTGTCTGCCTGCTGTTGACGGGTTGCCGAACCAAGGTCAGAACCCGAATCCGGACGCTCCGCGGATTCACGCTTAAAAATGTCCCCAATGATCTCAAAGTCCACGGAGTCGTCGTTGTCTAGGTCAACATCCACATCGATCGTGAAGTCTCCCAGCCCGCTGAGCTCGAAGTTCTCCGCCATCTCGGCCCCGCAGTCAAATGGCTCCGGCGGGAATGGGACCAGGCACTGGGGATCGAATATGTGACGCAAAAACTCCAGAGCACGGAAGTACGGCCAGTTGGACATGCTAATGCGCTTCTGCTGGATCTTGCGCACCTCCGCGCGGTAGCTGTCCCGCATGGTTTTGAACCTTTTTTTGCAGGTAATGACTGAAAGAATACGGGAGTTATTAATAGCCCCTAGCTGTGGTGTAGAGCCTGGGCGGGCCTGCACACTCACTGTCCAACTGCATATGGTGGGCCACGCCGGCCCACTGCGTAAGGAACTCGTCCTTGCGGCAGGCCATAGCCATGTTGGTGTCCCAGAGCGGCCGTCGCTTGGCAACCTCGGCAATTAATCGAAAGTTATCCGATCTCATTATGGCAATTGCGGGGCTTGACTTAGAAAATCGTGGCGTGTAAACAAATGCAATTCAGAGAAAGGGCTCTTCACTCCTCGCTTGCAGGCGCGGACTGCCACAAAACAATGTGGAATTCACAGCAGACTGACTGCCTGAGTTTATCCAAACCGAACACCTCTAATTATTTGCCTGGTTAGGGCAAATTCTACAAATAATGAGAAAAAACTCCGGATAAACGATGCTTCACAGCCCGCTTCGCTTTGCGGCAATGCAGTTGGCAACTCTGGCCAACAGCTGCTATCGCACGCTCGAGAATTCACACACACTTGCCACGGTCACACCAATGCACAGTAGGCTAGAACAAGAATTTTTCAATTATCAAATTTTTAAATTATTAATTTTTTAGTTTTAACAAAGTGGTCAACGAACGCTTTACAAAATATAGGGTTTTACCAATTTTCGAATTAAATATTCGAAAGTTCTCAGAGGGTCAAGCCACTGTACTTTTTGGTTAGTCTGGCAGCCTTGGCGGCACATCAAATGAATCAGTCATCGAAACAAAAAGTTTGTTTTATTTGCCGGCTGTGGGTTTGAAAACCAATTTAATACTTTTGTCGTCATGTCGAACGCCGCAGAGGAGTGCAAGGACGAGGATTTGCCCGCAAATACGTTAGAGCACTTCACGGAACTGGATCAGGTGCTGCAGATGATCGAGAACATCAAACCCATTGAGGCAGGTTCCTTCGAAAGGGAGTTTGAGCAATACGCCCAGGTCTTGTCGCGCTACCAGGAGCAGCCACATCTGCTGGATCCGCATTTGGAGGAGTTGCTGGGCAAACTTCTGGGCAAGATTAGGCAGCAGAGCCTGCCATCTGGCGAACGCCATGCCGCCTTCAAGTATATATATATCATCAGCAAGGTTCGCACCTACAAGGTCCTGGTGAAGTTCATGCCGCACGAGTTGAGCGACCTAGAGTTTGTGCTGGATCTGTTGGGACAGCAGGATCCTTTGGAGTTCGCCGAGTGGGAGACGCGATACATACTGCTCCTATGGATGTCCATTCTCGTACTCAATCCCTTTCACATGTCCAGATTGGATGCCTACGAAACAGCTTCCAGTCCGACAACTAATTGCAGCCTGAGCAATCATGTGCAGCAAGCGAAGACCAGCAAGATGGAACGCATCTCCGAGCTGATCCAACTCTATGTGTCCACCAACGACACCTGCAGCAGCATGGCTGCCTACCTGGCCGCAAAGTATTTCATTCGTAGTGACATTAAGGACCTGTATTTGGAAAGTTTCCTCGATTGGATCATGGAGCAGCACCAGGCGGATACGGTTAACGTGAAGTTTGGCCAACTGGCTGCTGTGGCTGCCATCCTGAAGCACGGCAAGCGGGAGGACCTGTTGCCCTATGCCGACAAGCTTCTCCAGTGGATCACCTCCTGCCAGTACAAGGACAGCAGCGACTTTCTCAAGTACAAAAACTACGTGAAAATAGTCCAGAGAATCGGGCTGGTCCACCTTAAGCCGCGCATTGCGAGCTGGAGGTACAAAAGGGGTAAGCATGGGTCTGGAATGAAAGAAAAAGCATGGAAAGTAATATGTAATCTGTAGGCACCCGATCGCTGGCCACCAATCTCAACCAGGCGACAGGAGCTGGCGGTGAATCAGACGCCATGGAAGTATCTACCGATGAGGGCGAGGAAATCGTAGTGCCCGATGCCATCGAGGAGGTGATCGAGGAGTTACTTCAAGGCCTGCGCAGCGGTGGCAACGACATTCGCTGGAGTGCGGCCAAGGGATTGGGCAGAGTCACCAATCGCCTGCCTAAGGATCTGGCCGACCAGGTTATTGGTTCCGTAATCGACATACTCAGCCCCCTTGAACCACACGAGGCCTGGCACGGAGGCTGTCTAGCTTTGGCGGAACTGGCTAAGAGGGGGCTGCTGCTGCCCCATCGATTGGAGGAGCTGGTTCCCCTTCTGATGCAGGCCCTTTTCTACGACGAAATGAAGGGCTACATGTCGGTGGGTCAGCACATCCGTGACTCCGCTTGTTACATGTGCTGGGCCTTTGCCCGGGCCTATAATCCGGATGATGTTAAGCCCTTTGTGCACAAGATCTCCTCCGGCCTGCTGACCGTTGCTGTCTTTGATCGTGAGGTGAACTGCCGACGTGCTGCGTCCGCTGCATTCCAGGAGAGCGTCGGTCGGCTCGGCAACTTTCCCTTTGGCATCGAGATCTCCACCACCACGGACTTTTATTCCGTCGGCATTCGCCAGAACTCCTACCTGAACATTAGCGATTACATTGCCCAGTTCGAGGTGTACCGGGAGCCCTTGATAAATCACTTGGTGCAGCGTAAAGTCAACCATTGGGATCCGGCCATAAGGGAGCTAACGGCCAAGGCTTTGCATAGACTGTCCCTAAAGGAGCCGGAATATATGGCAGCAGTGGTGCTGCCACAACTTCTGGCCAAAACCGATACCATCGACATTAATTGTCGCCATGGCTGCGTATTGGCCATGGGAGAAATCACTTTGGCATTGCAGCAACTGGAAAATAGCAGTGATCGTCCACTGGCGTATCTTTCCAATCAGCGGATTGTGGAGCTAAATGAGCTGGTGAATACGTTCGTGGAAAAAAACTTCTATCGCGGCATGAGTGGCGAACTGATGAAGGCCTGCACGACCAACTTTATAAAGAATTGCAGTCTGGCCAAGCTGCAGGCGACGTCAGAGTGCTTGGGTAAACCTTTTAACTATTTTCTATATAATTTTAAGTGGAATATGTTTATTGATTTGAATTGGTTAATTGATGCACTTAAATCTTCCAGCTTCCTGGCAGCAGGTAATAGATTCCTGCCTGGTGACCAAATCAGCCACTACTCGCGCCTCGGCTGTAGAGTCCTTTGCCGAGCTCTGTCGCACATATTACTGCCTGGAGTCGAGACGTCGGGAAAACGAGACCATCATCAATGCATATTTGAGGGGAGCCGAGAATGACCTAGAAGAGCACATACGCATGGGTTACCTAGCAGCCTTGGGAGTGCTGCCTGCCTTCATGGTTCAACCACATCTGTCTGCCGTCTTGGATAGTCTGGTAAAGCATTCGCTGACGCCACTGCAAGCAGTGGTTCTGGCCGGCGAAATGGGAGATCGCGAGAATATCCAGACCTACAGATGGAGCGAGGCGCGAACGGAAAGCGTTAAGGCTCTGACCAAAGTGGTGAAAACCGTGGGCTTTGGAGCAGGAGAAGCCACATTCTCAGATCGTGCCAACTTTAATAAGGTCCTTAATTGCTTGCTGAAAGCATTGGACGAGTACACCTTGGACAATCGCGGCGATATTGGTGCTTGGGTGAGGGAGGCGGCCATGTCATCGCTCTTCGAGATCGTAACACAGTGTCCTCCGGATTTGCTCCCGTCAGAGCAAGTCCACGAGGTTGTAGTTGGCTTCATGCAGCAGGCGGTAGAGAAAATTGATCGAACTCGGGGATTAGGCGGACGCCTGTGCTGCCAACTGATCAATCATCAGCCCAGGATCCCGCATATTCGGGAGCACTCAAAGCTTCTGGAGATATTTCCCGCCGAGGCTGATTCGGTGCTCTGGCTGTTTGCCGATCACACATTCCCCTTGTTCTGCGAGCTACTCGCCCTGCCCGATTACTCTAAGCGAGTGCTTTTGGGCCTTAGTGCCAGCATTGGACAACTGACTGAATCTCTGGTGAGTTAGGGGTTTCCATCTAACATTCAAGGGATCTCAAAGTTTTTTGTTTTCTTACAGATCAAATACGCCTCTACGGCACTATTCCAATTCTTGCGTTCCAACCCGGCAATGGTGCCGCGTTTATGTGCCGAGCTTGTCCAGATCTTCGAGGAGCACCTCCTCAATGAGCGCGTAACTTATCCAATGCTCAGTTTCCTAGATATATTCATCGGGTCGGGGACCGTGGAATCGGTGCTCCATGACGAAACAAATCCCTTTGCGGAGGACATATACAGGCTGCTCAACTTGGAAGTCAAGGGATATAAGAAGCTGTACAAGACGGCGACCAGTATTAGTGCCTTTTGCCAGCTCCTGCAGGTGCCTCGACTATCCCGCCGCATCCTCTCCAAACTTTCGGTATTCCTTGGACTGCAGCATGTGCATGTTCGCAAAACGGCAGCTACCAAATTATACGAAGCCCTGGCCCTGCACGGTGATGTCACCGAAGTGCCCGAGGATAATATGGATGAGATTCTTACACTGCTCTCCGAGACCGACTGGACCATGCCGCTGGTGGAGGTGCGTCCCCTAAGGAATCAATTATGCCAGCTGATGGGCATCAAGGCTCCGGTGAGTGCTGCTCAGCAGCAGCAGGCAGCGAGTGCGGATAAGTGATTTACCACACAAAAAATGTTTTATATTTAATTTAATATTTATAATCCAATCTTATTGCACAATTAAACTGACGAGACTTAATCAGTTCTAACATCACGGTTTGCTTAGTTACAGTTTTGTTTTTCTGCCTAATTTAATTGTATTTAAATGCAAAATTTGTTCGGCCATCCGGCAGGTCCCTATGAGGACCGCTTAGCCTTCTTCCGGCTGGGATTTATGTACGTCTGATAGTAGAATTTCGAGAACATCACCGTCAAGGCGGAGTAAAGAAAGAAAAAGGCATAGATCGCAGGTCGTGGAGCTTTGCAGTCGCTCTGCAAAAGCATGTCGATCATATGGAGCATGACTAAGGCGAACTGGATGAGCTGGACCATGGTGATGTACTTTTTCCACCAGAGACCTGCCTTTTGCACCTCCGGGCTTATAGAGGACAGCAGGTAATAAGTGTACATGAACGCGTGCACGATCAAATTAAGGAAAACCATCCAGACCACAGGGCCTCCGTGGCCATAATATGTCTGGGTGAGGTAAGCGGCCAGGGCCACAGCCACATGGTGGAAGACGTGCAGGAAGGATATCTGCCTGCTCTTCTTGCGCAGGACAAAGAACACAGTTTCCAGTAGATCCACGTACTTGTTGATGTAGTACGCGTTGGCGAAAGCTCGCTCAAGATCCTTGCTTTTATGGTCCAAAGGTAGAGACACGGGGCACCTCATGTCGTAGAAATTATAGACGACATAGAAGGTCTGTAATATTTATGCGTATGATTGATGAATGTCCTGACGCAAGTCCTCTCCCCTCAGCTACACTTACGTTTATACACAACACACTATTGTACACGATTTGAATTATATTATACGCCTTGATTACGCCACGCAGTTCAAAGGGTTCTCTGCGCTCCATGAGCTTGGGACCCACCTTCAGCACGAACAGAAGGTAGGCGGTCAGCACTCCAAGGGTGGGCCAGGGACTGGTGAAGAAAGCCAACATTTGTGGATCTGGCGGAGTCATTTTCCTGTTCTTGTCGTTTTCCTCCTTTCTCCAGTAGGGTTCAATGGCGACTAATCATTTTTTGATTGTCACGGCTTGGTTATAGGTCCGTCGATCGGAATGCAAAATATGCAAATGTATATAATATCATGTGGCAATGTTAGCAACTAATTGGAGGAACAGAAAACTAAGTAGGGTGTCCAACGCGATAATACATTGCCCACGACCACCGATTTAAAAGTCATAGTAGGTAAGCCGACTATCTAATGGAATACATACTACGCAAATGGTGCAGCAATGCAGTGTTAATGTGCACAAGAAGTTGCAAACAACAAACGTGCTGTCGTTATACAATCAAAAAATATATGCCTAACAAGCACCAACTTAGTAAGAGAACCCAATAGCTAATATAAATGGTTTGTTCAAAAATGTCGGCTTAGATTGAGCTTAACAAATAATTCGGAAAAGGTACAAAAAGTGAAGCTATATATTTGTAAATTATCATACAAATTGGCTGATTCCCTTGCTTGCCTAAGATGATATCTTTGAAATTTGGGAAAAACCGGATTTCCCGATATTAAGAGAAGAAAAAACAAAGCATTTCAAAAAATTAAAGTCGATAGAGCCAACGGTGTAAGCAGGGCGTCTATTTCTAAACCCCTGTTAACGTTGCATATGTAGCACATATATGGATTAAAATAATCTTTAAAAATAACATTTATTCGTTTTTGTTTTTAATCTGATCGGTTTAAAAGCTCGCTGTTTCCTAATTAAGTCAAATTTTAAAATATAATCTTGAGGTTTTGTTTTCTAGCAGAAAGGAAACATTAGGGAGCTGAAGTTTTAAGCGTTCTACCTCTTACGGAATCCCTTCGAAGGTTGTGACATTTGTGATGTGATTCGTTATCGAAGAGGTGAATGGTTTATTCCAAAAATACTAAAACTAAAATTTCTGTTGCATTGCGTCGATGCTGTTTGTATCCATATACAAATTTACAGAGCCGACTGCATTCCAGGATAATGCTAGTATACCCGTCTCCTTGGTCCGTCTATTGCCTCTGCTCCTTCTACGCGTCAATCTCGAACAGCTTGGCCACCTCGTTGAGGTTATCATAATTCTTATTCTGACTTATTATTGTCCTAGCTAGGCCTATCCGGTTGAAGAGATTCCAGAGCAGGATGCCCACGACCTTATCGTCCTTCAAGTAGAACACGACACCCTTGCCATAATTCGCCGAATCATCAGGATCACAGGTAATGCCATCTTTGGTAATGATTCCCATATCGGTTGTGGCCAGGGAATCTTCGCTATCCTTGGGCTCGGCCAGATTGTCCACGCGTTCGCTGCCATCCGATGGCAGAGCAAACACTCCCACGGTGGGCAGTGAGGAGTCCACCAGGCCCACGCCTTCATAGCCGATCTCGGGACCCAGATCTGACCAGAACATGCTCAGATGCTGATATGGTTTCTCTGTAGGTGGAGTAACATTTCAAGACGTCGTAATTGGAGCAGAACAAAACCACCAATCGAATAGAAATTAGACTTACTAGCTCCCGTCATGTTCTCACCAGCCAGCCGGCCAGAGACCACGGAGTGATCGTAGTGCTCCACCCGCCGCCTGCCCAACAGCGTATCGTAGAAGCAGGAGACGTCACCAGCCACGTAGAGATTCCGTCTAGCCTCTAGCTCAGCATTGACCACGAAGCCACCGCGGCTCCTGTCTACTTCTAGCCTGCTCGGAGCGGCGAGCTCTGTATTAGGTGAGGAGCCAACACAGACTACAACCACATCGGACATCAGTGTCATGCCATTGTTAAGCTCTAGCTTCAGATCGGTCTCATCCCTTGTCGCGTTGCGAATGCTGGCATTGGGGATGATACAGACGCCCTGCGCCTCCATCTTGGCCATAGTCCAGCGGCTCAGGTAGTTTGGCAAGACCCGCGACATGTTTCCTTCCTCCTCGAACACCTGGTACACCTTGCCGCCACCATTCTCCCTCGAGTAATGAGCCAGGGAGCAGGCTAGCTCGCTACCGATGAAGCCGTTGCCCACGATCGTGATCGAGCGTTTCTGTGCGGCCAATCTGCGGAGGCGGTCGAAGTCATCGGGAGTGCGATAGACCATTACCTTTTCGCGAATGCTGGGTGGCGCATCATGGAAAACGGTGAGGTTTTTNGGGGCACAGCCAGTGGCAATCAGACACGAGTCATACTCGATCTGATAGCCGTCGTTCAACGTCACTTTCCGCTCCACAGCATCCACCTTTTTCACTGTGAAGCCCTGTGCGACAGCTACGCTGCCACCTGCACTGTCATTCAAGTCCTCCGGTTCGACGAAATAATCTTCCGGTTCAAAGAACAAGCTGAAGTGAAAAATTGAGCTATTTTATCACAGCACCACAAGCTGCTTCTAAAACCGCACCTTCTTTCGGAGCCCGTCCACTGCTGGAAGCGGTAATCCTTGACAGGATCCTCGTTCGGGTTAGGCGTGTACCAGAGCTCCTTGGAGAGGGGCGGACGCATGTAGGGTTTGCGTGCTTCGTTGCTGATCATCAGGACCTTGGCGGACGAATCCTTGGACTTGATAGCTCGACATGCAGAGAAGGCAGCAGTGCCGCCGCCAACAATCAGGTATTGAACGTGGTTTGGCAGGTCCTCAGAGCTGGGAGGACCTGCAACCGAAAAATTTAATATAAATGATTACTGAAAAGGATACACGAGTATTTTTTTACTCACTTGTTTCTATACCAGCCAACAGTCTTCGCTTCCGTAGCTCCTCTTCCGCAGCTGCCTTTTTGGCTTCACTATCGTCCGGTTGCCTCGTCAAGAACCAGGATAGCTACATTGTATTACATTTAGTTAAGTTTCTTTTTAAACTTAAAAATATTCTTACCAATCCTCCAGCAAGAAGCGCTGCTAGCGCACCTAGCAGACACTTCAGACGGAGATCCTTCAGCCGGCAATCGTCCTCCCCACCACTACCACCACCACCACCACCACCACCGAAGCGTCCACCACCCGAACCCCTTACATCGTCATCACATGGTGATGGGCACCGTGTTTCTGCCCTCTTCCGGTTGAACTCCTCGCAGGGATCCTTGGGTTTGCAGGAATCCATTACCGGATCGGAGTTACTGGACTCAACTTCCGAGGATTTAAGGGCTTCCTTGGCACTGACCTGTTTGTAGTCCGCATAGGCCTGAAAAGAAATACATGAGAGATGAGTGTACTGAAAGCCAGAGACTTAAGCAGGAATTCAAGACTAGAGTAATCATACACGTCTTGTTGTGTACATTTAAATACGATAAATTACGATATATTTAACTGCCGATCCTTGAGGCTTAAAGATAAAGCTTTTCGATCGAATCCCTAATTTTCATCCTGCCAAATGAGTAAATGAGCAATAATTACTTTAACGAAGGGCGGCTCTAACTGTGGCGGTGCTTGATAGTTGACGTTGGGAAAACTGGGGCTACTAATGTTGGTTGTAGCCTCCGTATCCGCGCTGGCATCCGTTTCCGGTTGGTACTCATAGGAAGTCTTGGGGATGCAAACCTGTTGGTTGGGATATTTTTTGGCTTGCAATTTGCTGCGCGCCTCAAAGGTGCGTTTCTTAACCATTTGATAGAGGCTGCTGTTCGACCGTAAAACGGCTTAAATAGGAGACAAAGGAAAAGAAACAAATGAAGAATACGTTGAAAAAATCTGAGTTAAATAAGATTAAAAACTAACCGTGCGCCGGCGGCGGCTGTAATGGCGGCGGGCCCAGTATTCTTCGGTTGGCCAAGATGTACGCCTGGCGCATGAACCTTCGCGTCAGGCATTGTACGCTCCATATACTCAATATACTCATAATATTAGTACTTCGACGGTCCCAGAAGAGATTAATTGTTGTTTAATATTGTGTGCGTATTATTGTGTTTAGTATACAAAAAAAAGAAGAAAA
>JAEIIO010068230.1:0-10703 GCA_018874655.1 Drosophila diplacantha | reverse complement strand
TGTCATTTTAAAAAAACTATCCGTTGTACACACAATTTTACAGTGTGTAAAAACATCGCACGGTGGCTATCGCATCAGTTCAAAAGCAATAGTTCGAAGTTATCGCTGAAGGTACTATCCAATGCATCCATAGCACCCAAACAATTATCGATAGGTATCCCGACTACATCATAATTTGCACAGTGTTGAACAACTTGAAGTGGTATTGTATTACCTTGTTCATGCGGCTTGAGTACGAAACAAGCAGCATTGTGAATTCGTTCTTCGTGAATTCACTTATTACCGAAATCTAGTCAAATGGTAACTCGTAGGTAAGTAAATTAAGAACAAAAACAGGTGACAAAGGGTGAAATTTTCATTTTTGAGATTTTAAAATTTACTAAAATTTTAACTATATATTGAGTAGTTAAATTAAATTAATTTTTTTTAAATTTCAAAATAGCTCGGCATAAACGCATTAACGGCGGCAGGACTTCACTTTCCAACACTGACGAAACGCGTTGGCTTCGCGCCTGTTTCGTTCCCACGTTGTCCTTTATCACGCATTCGAATTTATTGACTTAAGGTGTTGATAGTATATAGTGCAAACTAAGTGAACAGCGAGGCACACCGAGCAGCTACACACGAAAAACGAACAGAACGCTATTCAGCCGTTGCATCGTGCAGAAGTTACGAAACAATTTAGCATGAAGCGTGATGGCGGCATTTCACGATGTGCGGTAAACGCGATATACCGCAGATGCGCGTGGTATAAACCCGTCATCTGACGGAAGCTCTTTAATCGTTTCTGCCTGCTCCTGCTCGATGTATTAAAAATATATGTAAACAGTGCGCCGCATACTACAATCGCCAAATTAATATGTTTTCGCGCAATCCAATGTGCTGCAGTGCGTCTTGTGAAGGACTAGCGAAATTTCCTGCGTAAAGCCTCGAAAACGAACATTTACACAGGTGCGTACCGCATATACATATGTACATACATATGTATGTTTTCTTTTCGCCTTCTTTTCTTTCTTTTTTTAATTTTGCGCGTAAGGGTCGGGAGGGGGCTGACTTTCACTGGAATAACGAGTTTCTTTCATCGCGGATCTTTGCATGCGAACATTTGCATTCATCATATCGCTTCGCACTTTTCAGCGGCATGAGTTGCCTTTGCGAGCCACAACAGGCTTCCGGGGGGAGGAACAGGCGACGGAAGAGCGGTAGCGCTGCTGAGGACGATTATGACAAGGTCAGCATCGAGGCCAATGCAGACGATAGTGAGTCCATATCGTCGGAACCGGATCCGGATCTGCAGACGGACAACAACGAACCGAAGGACGCCGAGCCGGTGGAGTTTAGTCATCTGGTCCAGACGCGACGCAAGATACGTGATGCTATTGCGGCCCTGAACGATGATGATGGCTTCGACAAGCGCATGGCTCGCCTGCTGGCGCAGTTCGAGGGGTAAGTCCCACTCTAGCTAAGACAGCTCTTCAAATCTGATACCATAAACGCCTTTTCAGTGCCATTCGAGAGGAGTTTGAGCGGGCGCAGCATTCACCGTCCCAGTGCCGGCAGCTGGCGCACATCATTGTTGGACTCACGGACATTGTACACAGCATGATGCAGGCTCGGACGCTTCAGCTGGACGAGAACTACTGGCAACGCATGTGCCAGATCGTTGGCTACTACATATCCTGCGAGTTGTGTGCCGCCCAGGCGTCGGTCGAGGCTGACAAATGCATCGTTAATAGGATCAATACCTGCCTCAAACTGTATGTGGAGCATGGAGAAGGTGGTCCTGGCGTCCATAAAGAGCACGTGCTGCGCACTCTTCTGGCAGCTCCCAAACTCTTCAACAGAGCCAGTATTCTATCTGTACTTTACAGGTATGTATATAAAACGTCGTCCGTATTCTAAATAATACATATATTTATTCTTTTTAAAGCCGCCTCTTTCCCCACTGGTCTATGCCCAGTATTATGATCCAAGTCGAGTTGCCCGACAAGCTGTACATCGAATATATACTCATTTTCTACTACTGGTACCGCCTGGAGCCGGACGAGTCCCTGAAGGAGCGCATCGTGACGTTTGCCGATAAGTTCATGAAACCGTCGGAATCTTTGACCACGAGGAGCATGTATGCAGCCTACCTGCCCAAGTTAACCGTCCAGAGTACGGCCACACGCGCCATATTGAACTATTTGCGGCAGAACAGCTGCACCAGTCTTCACATTGCTAGCAGGATGGATAACCGACCGCTTCCAGCCAACGAAGTGGTAAGTTGAAGGATTTGTTAGTTAGCACTGCAGAGAACATGTGTAAAGCCTGGAATACTATCTTAACAACAAGACTATGTGCTCTTTTCTCAATTCAGAGTGCTTCTTCCGTTGATAAAGTATGTCTAGACTCGATTTCTCGACAATGTGTGGTTCTTTATTACCTTAACTATGATGTTTTAGTAAAAGGTCTGATTCGGATAAGCGCTTTGGAGCCAAAGCCACTGTCAGCGCAGTTAGTCGCGCAACGAGACAGTGGCCGGCTTCAGTGCGCTGTCCCAAAAATGACTACAACCTTAGCTGAGTGCCATTCGCAGAAATATCCTTTGATTCCCTGAATTTTCACAATTTTAATGAACTTCTTTTCGTAATAATTCGACTTACAGGTGCTCAGTTCGGATGATGAGGACAGTTGCCCGATGTGGAATGGCACCATGGAAGCAACACCGTCTGTGACGAACCATAATCCGCCTGCTTTCCTGCAAAACCTCTGCCGGAATGCTCGCAATTTGGAGCCATGCAAGCGAGCTAATGCTCTCTTCAGCGGCATTGACAGTTCCGTTGAGATTGTTGATCTGCGCGATTCCGACGACGAGGTGGAAATGTTCTCCGTAAACTTCAATGTGCCCGCCAGCGTAGACGGCGTCATGTCGAACTCGAATTCAAATTCGAACGATGCTGCGCAACAGACGTCGACTGCGATCGTCGGTGAGGATGACGTAACTCGCATATATCCCAGCAACCTGCGCACCTACGAGCGGACAGTAGCTACCATACCGACCACCGCCACCTACACAGTACCGCGCATAGTTAATAGCTACAGCTGCCGTAGGGATAGCCTCCATCTGGTGTCCACCACAGCGCCACATCTTGTCGATCAAGGCGTACAAACGTTGGCAGAGGAGCAGCCGGCGCAGGATCTCGACCCCTACCGCAGCATCTTCCCCCGAAGCAGGAGCAGCAGCGTTGCTGAAAGCGGTCAGCGAACCCCGCTGTATCACTGCCGTCAATCCTCTAGTCAAAACACCAGCAGCAACACCAGCGAGGCGTCGCTCCTGAAGAAACAGGTTACCTTCAGTGCCCAGCATTTGGGTGCCACACCCCCAAACAATGCGCCTTCGTCAGCGCGTGCTGGATCAAAGAAGTCGTCGATCAAGCGTCACAGGAGGACATCTAAGGCAGAACGCATTGAGATGATCCGTCGCAAGGCGCGAAACGGTAAGAAAATCTCCCTTGTTCTCTCTCAGAAACTTACTAAAAGATCCATTTCTTTGCAGAGCACTTTCAGGCCAGCGAGAGAATGTTCGCTAAGCTGGAGGCCAAGAACCAACAAACAATTCGCGATAACCATCTTACGCCCACTACCAGCAACGCCTCTAGTGGGACACCCACCCGGATACAACCGGCCACATCTAGCCATAACAAGAAGGTTGGCTGGCCAACTCCGCCAGCTTCCACGCACAGTTCCAGTAGTCCGTGTCATGTTCCAAGCGTATCCACCACCAGCCGACATCAGAATTCAAAGTGGCCAACGGATGTCCAAGTAAAGTTCTATAACGAGCTGCTGAGCCAGCAACGCGAGAAGATTCGACGACGCCGATTGATGGTTAAGCAGGAGAAGATAATGCGAATCGACAATCATGTGCTGAAGGAGGAACGCAAGCGACATAAGAAGGCCAGAAAGCGACAGCGGCAGTTGCAGGGCGAAGAACAGGCGCTGGTGGTGCTTCAGCCGGAGCCCAGAACCAAGAAATCGGCGAAAACAAAGGGCAGGTATCCCATTGTAAGACTGAAACGTGTAAATCTCAAGAGCCAGGTATCAGAGGGTGTTCCCAAAGACCGGACGCAGCCACCACCACAGCCTCAGCAGAAAGACCACCTGGAGGAGCCCGAGGAGCATCATGATCTGCAAGAGCGACAGCAAATGGATGAGCTACAGCCAGTGGAGAATGGCCAGGATCAGGATCCCCTGCCTGCATATGAGGAGACGCAACAGATGCACCAGGACAATCAGCAGGAGCTAGAGGTGCCACATCCGGCGGCCGAGGAGGAGCAACTGATGCAGCATTTGCTCGAGGAACTGGAAGAGCAGTTGCAGAAGCATCAAGAGGATCTACACCAGGCGAAAGGAGAAAAGCCACAGCTGGAGACGCCAAAGCGCAGGCGGCGAAGGAAATCGAAGCGAGCTCTCTGGACGCACGTCAAGAACAAACTAAAGAAAAACTATCTGCGATCTTCTTGTCCAGTTATAGAATTAGAAGCGGATGATGTAACCAAAGCTGTGTTTATAGCTTCTATAGAGCCTGAGCCAGCGCCAGATGAAGAACCGGAACCGGATCCGGATCCGGAACCCGAACCGAAACCGGATCCAGAACCAGATCCGGTGCCGGTCCCCGTCCTTGTTCCCGCTGCCGAAGAAACAACAACCACAGATCCTGCCGCCTACGAGTTTGATCAGGAGTTGGTGCCCGAGGTGGGCAACGAACTGGAGATTGCAGCTCCAATGCTTGAGCCGGAGGACGGCGAGGACACCGGTGCCCTGCTCTCTCCGACGCACAACCTCGAGCTAGTGACCAGCCGAGTTCCGGTTTATTTGCTCAACGGTGAGAGTCGCGATGTCAGCACTCCACTCTCAAGTAGCCAGTTTAGTAGTGCCAGCGGTTCAGAGCCATAAGAGGTATGGATAGCTTAGATTAGGAAGCCCCCACCAAGCCCCAGTGCTATGTAATTCCAATCGCAGCTCCCCTGCTCCCACCAAAGACCTAATAGTAACACGATGAGTAACGCCATAAGCTATGCATAAGTTATGCATCTTGTTATTTTGAGGTATTTGATTGCCCCCTGTCCTTGCCCTTGGCCTGAAATAGTATTTGTGTTCTCTCTAGAATGGCATCGCCAAATGCAGTTCTTATACCTAGACTCTATTGAAGTTATTGTAAATTGTTGACCATTTATATTATATTTAGTATTTCTTTTCCGTTTGCAATACACACAATTCGGATTCGAATCTGCACGCGTACCAAATCTCTGGCATTAGCAATGTCAATTTAACAAAAACAAAAAAACAAATTGATTGTACTATTCTAAATTATAATTCTTAATAATTGATTAATTGTAATATTATTTTGAGATATTTGCCTGCACCCTGACCTTGCCCTTGGCCTGAAATAGTATTTGTATTCTCTCTGGAATGGCGTCGCTAGATGCAGTCCTTATACCTGACTCTATTGTAGTTAATAACAAATTGTTGACCATTTATATTATTTTTTAGTATTTCTTTTCCGTTGGCAATACACACGATTCGGATTAGAGTCCAAACGCTTACCGAAATCTTTTGCATTGTCGATTTAACAAAAACGACAAATTGATTGTAATATTCTTAATTATAATCCCAAATAATAATTGTAATATTATTTTGAGATATTTGCCTGCACCCTGACCTTGCCCTTGGCCCGAAATAGTATCTGTATTCTCTCTGCAATGGCATGGCCATATGCAGTTCTTATATCTAGACTCTATTGTAGTTAATTACACATTGTTGATCATTTATATTATTTTTTTAAGTATTTCTACTCCGTTGGCAATACACACGATTCGGATTCGAGTCCACACGCGTACCAAAATCTCTGGCATTAAGCAATGTCAATTTAACAAAAGAAAAAGCAAATTTATTGTAATATTCTTTAGTGTGAATAAAATATATAATCTAAGCAGAAACTGTTTCAAAGCTAGTTCTATTTTGTTTGCGGGAAAATAGTTAAGGGGATAAATGCTTGAAGCTATTTTCTATATTCCGAAAATAGTAATCTAAGTTGTTGGTCAAAATAAATCAAAGTGAAATCAATCACTCATCGCCTCTGTATATGGAAACATCGGAAGCTCCTGATAAATACATATTATATATTTTCTATGAGCTCACTGATTCCCAATCAGTCCAAGAAAAGTCCATGGAGAGCAAGAAGAGCCACGTCATAGGTAGAGGGTCCATGAAAAAGCTACACCTACTCAATAGATCCCACACCCGCAGGTCGCAGAATTGTCCTTGAAAGACAGGAACGCATCTCTTTCGAGACAAACGAACGGATTTACCTTAACAGGCTCTACCAGAATCCCTTGTTTGATGCAGCCCGCGTTTCCTCCTCGTCGGACGACATTGAGAAGATCCATCGCACTCGAGAGCGGGTGGAAGGCCTGAGTAATCAGATCAACTTTGAGATAGAGCGCTTGAAGGAATTCAACAACAGTTTGAACAACAAGAAGGATGAACGACTAATGACCTGGGATGAAAGGTTTAGAGCCAATCCGCCATTGACTAAACAGCATGGTCCTAGACGTTCAGGTAATGTATGTTAGACACATTGTCGAACTGTTACAATAAGGTGGTCTTCGTCAAAAGATGATGTATCGAAGCCCGGGTCCAAAGAAGTCACGCAGAAAGATGTCTCGCCAAGAAAACCACCGCCGAAGGGAATTTCGCTTAATGGACTTCCGCCAAAGGGCGGGCCCTCGCCTAAAGAACTTCCTAATGAATTCACGCCAAAAGGGCTTCCACCAAAGGGGCCTTTGCCCAAAGAATCTAAAGAAATCACTCAAAAAATAACACCTTCAATGAGACTTCCGCCAAAGGAACTTCCACCTAAAGAACTTACTTACATACTTTTCCCGAAAAAAGAAATCCCAGCAAAGGGACTTCCACTTAAAGCCCTCAATCCAAAAAAACCGCCACCAACGGCTCTCGCGGCAAAAGAAACCCCTCCGAGGGGACTTCCTCTTAAAGAACTCAATCCACGAAAACCAACGACAGTGGTACTTCCTCCGAAAGAGGAGAAACTGCCACCAAAGGGACTTCTGACAAAGACGATTCCTCCAAAAGGAGTTCCGCCAAAGTCTATACCACCAAAAGGACTTCCTCCAAAGACTATTCCTCCAAGAGGAGTTCCTCCAAAATGGGTTCCGCCAAAGACTATTCCTCCAAAAGGACTTCCGCCAAGGACTATTCCTCCGAAAGGAGTTCCGCCAAAGACTACACCACTAAAAGGACTTTTTCCAAAGACTATTCCTCCAAAAGGACTTCCTCTAAAAAAAGGTCCGCCAAAGACTATTCCTCTAAAAGGACTTCCCCCAAAGACTATACTTCCAAAGTGGGTTCCGCCTAAGACTACTCCTCCAAAAGGAGTTCCTCCAAAGACTATTCCCTCAAAAGTTATTCCGCCAAAGACTTTTCCTCCAAAAGGAGTTCCCACAAAGGGTCTGCCGCCAAAGACTATTCCTTCAAAGGAAGTTCTGCCAAAGACTATTCCTTCAAAGGAAGTTCCGCCAAAGACTATTCCTCCAAAAGATCTGCCCGCAAAAGATCCCCCGGCAAAAAGACTTCCGCTAGTAGAACTTCCGCCTAAAAAAACTGCACCAAAAGCACCTGTTACAAGAAAAGCACCTCCAAAACTTTCCACTCAAAAAGAGCTTATGCCCGAAAAACCACCGCCCAGAGACGTTACAACAAAAAATCCCATACCAAAGGAGGAGCCCATGCAAGGGATCCTAGGAGATGCCACTGCAGAACTCGCTGCCAGGATCAGTGGTGGCTGCTGTCACTGTTATTGCCCCTGCGATCAATGCTGTTTCCCCACATTCGAGGGCAGCTGCTATATAGCAGCAGATTGCAACTGTAATATGGGATTGGGATTCAACCGGGGCATTCAGTACGGTATACCCTACTGTACAGCACGGCGGCGGGTCACTGATCTCAATACGGAGGAGATGTGCGGTAACAGATGCGTTGGAGTATCGCCAGATCGTAAGTCCAGCAAGCAGTGCAGTTCTACAAGGGATACAAAGAAAAGTCCAGTTCGGAGTGGAAGAACCTCTCCCGCTAACAAAATGAGAAATCATGAGAAGTTGCCGTTGAAAAAGAATTGCCAGTCTCCGGGAAATATTAAACAAGAAAAACCTAAAGCCCCAAAGAAAGATGTCACTAAGCTTGATGTTTCTCCGATAGCCTCTCCTACCAAGGACCAGAAGATTTATGTAGATGAACGTATGTACGAGGACTACTTGAGCTTGTATTACAAAGAAAATTCTAAGACAGACCTCCTCGAAAGTCCAAGACCGACGCCCACATACACGAGGTTGCAAGAATCTTCCGCAAAGCCACCGCAAACCGGAGGTCATCGCAACTCAAAGGAAGCGCAAAGAGCCTCAATATGTAGGGATAGCCAGGAAAGAAATGTACACCAGGCCTCAAGATGTTTTGCAGAAACGTATCCAGGTCCATTCAGGTACGAAGAATGCTTCGAAGAGCAGGACTACAGATCTCCGGATAACAACAGAACCGAACCAGTAAGCGATCCTCATTGTACCACTCCCATAGACTGCAGATGCCCGCAGCCGACTGAGAGTCGCGCATATTCACAGCACCCAAAATCTACCCGATCTCAGGATAAAGATCGTCAAAGGGTGAGACCAGAGAGTGTCATGGCGCCTGAGGTTCCGAAGAATGTATTTGGAGAACGATCTTCTTTGGCTAGGGATTGGGAAACGAATAGCACCAGTTTTGCCTCGCTGCCTGTCAAGCCAAGTACCACGACAGAGACTCAACGCAGTAAAGAGAGATCCTCGCTGGCATATCCGTTACACAGCTCTGAGAAGTCCACCCAAGTTTACAATGATCGGCAAAGTAACCTAAGTAGTGGACCATCATCTTCTAGGAAAGCTCACAGTCCAACTATAGATTCACGTCGGCATAGTAACTCCAGACCTAGTTCGTTCAGAGAAGAATCATCTCGTAGAGATCAGAGCCCATCTACAGATTCACGTCGGCAAAGTAACTCAAGACCAAGTTCGTTCAGAGAAGAATCATATCGTAGAGATCAGAGCCCATCTACAGATTCACGTCGGCAAAGTAACTCCAGACCTACTTCGTTCAGAGAAGGATCATCTCAAATGCGGCAAAGTCCGACTACAATTTCGTATGGAGCAAACTCATCTCGTATAGCGCCAAGCCAAACTTCAGATTCTACTTGCGACACCACAGTTATGAATCCCCATTATCAACCCGAGGACTCTCAATTTCCTTGCAAACACAGTTCGGATGAATACGACGCGAGGTTCGACATGCATATGGATGTCCAGCATCCTAACGAAAACACAGACTTTGATGATGCTTTCAGTACAGTAACCGGAAAGGCAGTCCGATCAAGTATTGAATCTCCGCAGCTAAGCTTCGGGAAACCCATGGGTAAAGAGTTTAAAGATTTTCAAGACACCGAAATGAGTGAGGCAGAGGAGCCAGAAGAAGCTCTTCGTACAACAAACGATTCTGCTCGTAGACAATCCCAGTCAAAGACTCGAAGTATGGCCCAGGAAGATGACACTGAATACAATTATAGGTATTATTCAACTCCCACGGCTGAGATTCAGTCGAGATGTGAATGCAATGGCTATGAAACGGCCCGGTCCGTTGATTCTGTTAAGCGCGGCGACGAGAGCCTGCCAGTTGTGCGGACTCTGTGCGAAAAGCGAACACGCACAGTGACCTTCAAGGACGAGCAGGGCGACCTGAAGAGGCAGAGACAGGTGGAGGAGGAATGCCGCAGCCATATTGATTGGGAGCCGGCACTGAATGACAATTACACATCCCGTAAGTCTCAGTCAGTAAATATTTTATAATACAGTAAATAATATTTAATTGAAACCTGCAGGTTCCAGCAGTTCGGCTGAGCACACCTGCCTCGAGTCCAGCTGCGACGAGGAGGATGCCTACGATAGCTGCTTCGAGTCACCTGGCCGGACGGACGAACAGATGCATTCGTTTAAGGCCTGTCCCTGCATGCACGAGACCTATCGCCAGCTGGCAGCCTTGTGCCACACCAAAAGTCCCTACTATAGGTAGGAGGTTCGGAGAAGTCCGGGGTTGCAACAAATGTTTATTGAGTTGTTTTGAAAATTTTTTATATACGATTTGTACAATATTTCGACAGTCTGTCCAGCCAAACGTTAAATTTCATTAAACATAACATAAAACATAAGGAAAACAACAGGCTTAAAGGGTCTTTGATGGAATCCTGGGACTTACAGCCCTCGTCCTGGCCCGCGTGAAGCGATCCTCGGTGAGATTTTGACGCAAATCGCGGGCCTGTTCCTCATACTGATTGGCCAGGTCCTTCTGCTGTCTACAGAGTTCGCGTTCCTCCTGCAGTTCTTTCTGTTGCCGGGTAACAATAAATAAATTAAATAAATATAAAGCCGGTAAAGAGGACAACACCCACCAAGGTCTGCTGGTAAAGACGCTGCAGACGATCCATTTCGTTTTTGGCTCTAATACTGGCATCATCCTGACGCTGCTGGTCGTTGTGCAGGCGCTCCATCATCTGGTTCGTGGTTTCCGTGGTGACCTTTTTGACAGCCTTCGACTGCTGCAGCTCTTCGCGCAGCTTTTCACACTGC
>JAEIIO010068166.1:0-10259 GCA_018874655.1 Drosophila diplacantha | reverse complement strand
GTCTAGGGTAAACAAACTTCGGTATGCCGATGTTAGCTTCTTTTATTGTTTACTGTTTCTATTGGCGTACTTACTTTTGCAAAAAGCAGCTTATTAGAGGGAGAATCCTTTCCCAGTCGATGCTCCGAAGTTGAACAGGCGTCCATAAATGTTTGCGCAATCACACTCAAGCAAGAGTCCACACTAAACGTTTTATTTACGTCAAATATAAAATCGGGATTCTTAATAAAATTAATCCAAAACCGTAAGGGTAAGCAATTCGACTTCCAAGCATGAACAATGTCGGTATCGGCAATATCATGACGTCGCGCCGCTTCATCTAATAAATCAAAGAGCCATTTAACTGCTGGTGGTAACTCCTCGTTAACGGTTAAAATAATTGCAAAAAAGTCATCGACAAATTTCTGTATAGTTCCCTTTGTGGCCAACAGGCGAGTCAAGTATACTTCCGGTATCGTTTTATTAACTCGATCATTGCAATTATTAACGCATTGTGACGATTGTAAGGTTTGTGAAGCTCCTCCGCTATTACCGGACATTGCAGTGTTTTTAATATTCATATAATGGTCTGGTATAATCGGCTTTATCAAATGGTAAAGTCTTGGCTGTTGTAAGCCCGATTCGATATCATTATTAATTATAATATGGCTTTGTGAATTATTTAGAAAATAATCTAAAATAGAAAGGAAAATTTTAATTATTGAATTAAGTAATTCAAATTAGGCTTAGAGAATTAGTACTTACAATTGTGATATGGTGCCGTGTGCTGGCTTTTACTGTACGGTATGTGGTAACTATCATTTTGCCTCGCTATTAAAGACATTACAGCCGACTCTTTAACGCCATAATGAGCCAAAGTGTTAAGTCTCTTCCAGCCATTAATGGTTTTTGTAGTCAAGTCCTCATCTTGCAGTGTGAGGTGACCGCCACGTCCATGTCTCCATTCCAAATCCACTTCGTGCACCGAAGGTCGCATCGAAAACGGAGTATTCTTAAAAATGGCATCTAGAATTTTCAGTTTAACCTGGGAAATTGTATCCCAATCGTTTACGCGACACTGAACTTTCTCGTCGAGATCATCTTGGAGAATGTGTAATATCACCACCGAATGTGTAACCTGTTCGTGGAGAAGTCTCTCCTCTGAGAGCGAATAACGGGCATCGTTGGTTACAGCATCAACTAGACCCTTTTCAATTTGATGCTTGATTGCCTTAAATAGTAAAAATAGATTCGACCCCGCATATTCCTTGAGATAATCGTACATGCATATCGCCAGATAGTTAGTCAACATCTTTTCAACGACACTTTCCGTGCGACGCAACATAAGTTGAGGATGTTTGCCTGCCAATGATTTGTCAATTAAACGTAATAATAATGATTTTAAAATCTCGGTGGCATATTCCATTTTGTTCATTAATACAACCATTAGTAGGGAAGCCACATTTACCCGGTCACGTATGGAAAATGAGGAACGCTGTGATTCCAAGGTTTCAATAAAAATGAGTAAAAAATATTTGTTTCCAATTAATTGTTCAAACTGCATCATGGCAATATCATAGTTAGTATGATGGGAGCTTCCGTTTCCTCCTCGGAACTTTGGTGAATTCAATATGGGATGATCGGAAACACCCGGAAAGAAGACCTTCATAATATAATTGATATGATCGAGCGTGGGTATTCCCGAGCTCTCCAAATCCGCCGTTAGGTCCGTCATGTCCGTTTGTAGCTCGGCAAATGCCTGCTTACACTCGGAACGTACATTACTCTCTAATGTAATCATTTGGATTTGTATTCGTTTATATTCCCGTTCGGCTTGCGTTGATTTTCTTCGAAAAATTATTAAAACAATTACCAAAATGATGACAAGGACAGTCACCGTCAGCATAACTATAAATATCGCGTGCGAGTACACATAGGGTTTACTTAAATCGTACTTCAAATAACCAATTACAAATCGCAGGTTACTGCCAACTTTGACCACAACTAAAGGAAGATCTATCGATTGTTCAATACCATTTTCATCTGTGGGTAAGGGCTGATACTCTGGTGGAATGCATAATAATTGTGTTAGAGTCAAGCTGGTAATATTACATTGAGCTGTACCGATATTCACATTTACATCGTATTCATCGGCTGCTAGATTCAAGAGTTCTCCTTCGATAACCAAACTGTCGCCTTTATACAGCTTAATACCATCATCGTTGGGAAATGGAAAATATTTTGGATCGGCTAAATACACAATCGTACTTCTTATATCATGAAAATATTTGCTCAAATCACGAACTAATTGCACATTATCCATGACAAAACTTAGTTGTAAGTTCAACTGGGTTTCGTGGACCTTAACGAAGGTCGTCATATCCATGTTATTATTATTATTATTGTTGTTGAAATAGCTTCCGGTTCCTCCCGATGTTGTATATAAGTTCAAGTCTTCCTTAAAGTGTCGCCTTCTTCTGTTAGTTTCGGTTGAAGAATTTCTATAATCTGAGTCTTTTTCTAAGCCATTTCTGCTGTGTTTAAAGGTTTGAAACTTGTGATTAACTGGCGGTGATGGACATTCCATTTGATTTGAGTTAATAACTCTACATGCCGTCTTGTTCACTTTTTCATTATCAAAGAAAACCTCCAATTCCGGTTTTTGAATGGAATCTAGATATATGCCATGCACAGTCAGGGCCCGTCCGCCACTAACAAAACTTCGTAAGGGTTTAATTTGCATAATCCGAGGATCCTGTGTATAGTTAAAGATGGAACAAGGCTGCGGTGGTGGTATGCGAAATGGATAAGAACCAAAATTTAATCGATTTTTATTCGTAATATTATTGTGACATTCCAAAGTTCGATTGGCACCATCGATAATTAACCGAAGACTGCGTATCGGTTCAGGTTGTGTCGCCTCTGAAGTTGTACAACTAACTTGGGAAGATGAGGCCTGGGTAAGGTTGATATAACATTCGTATTCATCGAGAAAAGCTCGCATCATTGAGCCGATATTTAGAAATTTCCCAATCAACGATAATTGCGTTCCACCCGATCTGGGTCCAATTGTTGGATATAATCCAGTTAGTTGTACATTTTTAAAGTGGAATTGTACACTTGACTCGGTGTAGCCAGCATCATTAATTACTTTTATCGGCGCTGACATTTCATGGAGCGCTGCTCCTGTGCGACATTCGATTTTTACTGATATTTGATAATTTACCAGTTCGCAAGGCACTGAACCTATCGATATTTTTCCCCTAACATCCTCTTCGCGTATGCCTAAATTACTGCCTTCGATGGTAACTAGAGTTCCGCCCTCGATAGGTCCCGATAAGGGTTTTATAATATCGATTCGAGGCAAGGGACAGTCCTTTGAAATTCTATTTGAATCAATAGTCGATCTATTTTCTCCACTACATGTCTCGTTATAAACACATGAGTTGCCACACCACGAGCATTGGTATTTTGGATCACGCGTCACACACAAGCTACAATCGGCGTGATCACGATGTGAGCCAAGGACATCGCATTTGTACAGTGTGACCATGGCTGTGTCCACATAATGCTGGAAATTCCATGTAACGACGACCTTTGCCTGGTACTCGTACGTATTTCTCTCGTAAAAGTAAGGGGTTTTCTCACAAACTACAATCCGATTAGACTCTATGTGGGCGGGAAGTAGCATTTGAGCCGCTTCAATATGAACAGTGCAGAGAAATCCAGCATGTGCACTTTTTGGTTTTGGTAAATTCTCAACCTCAAGACGCATCTCCATGGGAACACGCACTGGCAATAGTATCTCTTGACGATTCTGTTTTAAATGTGGACATTGTCCCACCGAACTTATGGCGTTTTCAATATTACGACATTGTTGAGATTTGTGGTGAACGCATTTATTATCAAAAATGCACCAATTGCATCCCCAAGAGCTTTGAACGCACTCTTGGCAATTACCATGATGTGAGCAGTCAAAGAAAGCAAAAGATCTTGAGACAAAGTCCTTGTTGGTCTCCGAACTTCTCACAGACAAGGGTACGAGAACATGATCGGTGTTACCGGGTATTATGGGTCTCTGATTGAGGGGAGGCGTCGCACAAGCAAGACCTGCACCATTTTCCAGTATTTCAGCATCAATGGGTGTTGAATTGCCAAAAACGCATCGATATTTTGCATTAAAAGGCTCCGGCAAAGTTCGTATAATCAAATGCAAATTTGTCAGCTCGCTAATGGGTATTTTTTCAGGTATTATCGATTCAAAGTCAATACATTGCTGACCACTTCCCAGGGATAGCCAGCGCGAAGCGGAAGTATCACGTTTGCATGTAGAACGCACTGTACAACGTTTCTCCAACGAACACCAACCACAAAATGGATCACGCGATTCTAAACAGCTCGAACAATTTGTGTATACCGAACAGTGTTCGATTCTTAACTTGGTAATCTTTCGCACAGATAAAACATATAGAAAATCCTTTTTGGGCGACATCATAGTATTGGGTAATATACGGTTACCGGCATCTACCACAATTTCCTCATATTCGCCAGGATTTTGGCCAGACAACAGAACCTTCTTAATAACACCAACGTCTGTGCCAAGAAAGGCCAAAGAATGCTGCTGATCTGTTGTTGAAGTTGCAGTCACCGAGGTAACCGAAACATTATCGAAATGAAAAAGGGCATGCGTTGCTATCGGTGATACACCGCTGATCTTTAGCCCTACGGAACAGAAGTTATAAATATTGCCAAGGGAACCGACAATGGGACATCTGCCGTCATTAATTGTCCCCGAGATATAACCCAAGTTTCGATCCTTTATCGTGCCATTAAAGCATAAATGAATATTTTCAATAAACATATCCTCAATATCCTTAATGCTATATATACACATGGCGGATTTGTTCTCTGTCTGATCACTAATCTCTTTTGATGGTGAAAATACTGTAACCAGTACGTGATCATCCTTTTTGATGCCCATTTGCTGGGCTAGTTTTTGGCTGGCCGGGGTTAATTTAGCATCTCGTAAAATATTATAATCGATATTATCATCAGTTGCAGTGCATTGCAGAGTTATTTCCGTATAACTATCATAATTGGGATCAGTGATACAAATGCGTGCCAAGCGTGTTATATAACCCGCTTCGTCTGCCAAATGCGACTTTTTTTGTACGATTATAAAGTATGAATAATCTGAAGAGTTGAACCCGTAAACATAATCGACAAGAAAATGATCACGATACTTGACATCAATATTGATAATCGATTGTTGAATTGAAAATTCTGCGTAGTTTAAGTCATCAAGACGACGTGAAGATATTGCCGGGACATCATGACGATAATCCCCGACATTGGTGAATGTTGTGCCAACATATAGTATATCTTCTTCCTTCCAGGAATATCGGGCGGGACCCACAAATGCATAGGTAGAGGCATTTTCGTCATTGGCAGCCAAGGGAATGGCAATAAATTGTGGGGCTGCCGGAAATCTCGGAAGGCTATATATCTCACAAGATCCTATAATAGATGGAAGATTATGTGTAAAGTACTTTCTGCCAGACTCAAAAAAATATCAATATATATTTTCATTTACCTTGTCGAGTGCTCCCACATGAAATGAGAATTCCATCATGTGCATAGCTCACAACTAATATCTTATTATAATTGTTTACCAGCGATGTCTCGATATCCTCGTTACACCCCCCAGCATGGCATTGCGGTGAATCATTCAAAGGTCCTGTTACAGCCTCCGCCAGCACACGAAGGTTTTCATTAAGCTTTAATATTTTATTTGTGGCGCCCGCGAATAAAACATTGTTCATTAAATCGTATGTTAGATGTGTGAAATAGTTTTTTGATTGTGAGTCTGCGGCATTTTCTACATTATGTGTACGATTTCCTCCAAGCAAGTTGGAAGTAGTCGGGACCATTAAAGGCAAATTAAACTGTGCTACAATATCGTTTGTTGTGAACGGAGGGGTGGGTTGCGGCGGCATTTGTTTGCATCTCACAGAGTGATGTCGCCAATCAAGCAGGTGGACAATGCCCAAACCATAAAAGAAAATTATAAAATTAGCACACAACACATATTTTCGTGGCATTTTTAACACACGAGTTGCAGGTTTTCGGTGATTATGCGTTTAGTTTTGAGTACAAATACTCATCCACATTTTATAAAATTACATTATCAGTTCTTTTACACTAAAAAGATGTGTTCATTTTATGTATTTTAATCCGATGAACATAAGTAATTTTATTAACGAAATTCTGGGGGATTAACACTGGTCATTGCAATTATTTAACTCTTATGCATTTTTCACAATTTAACAAAAAAAAAGTCAAATTTGTAGATTTTTATATTTACGAATATGTATACATATTTCCATAGTGTTGCAAACATTGATATTGCAGTGGGGCCAAATTTAATAAAATGTTAAACAACCAAAATCGAAGACCAGACTGTAATAGGTTCTTTTCACAGAGATCCATCTACCATCGCCCATCCGTTGAATGGATGGTCCATAGCGTTTTACCGTTCCGAAATTTCTCATTTTGTTCTCTATCCGTTATACATCCAAATTTATAGGACACACTTAGTTATGTGTTAATCTTTGGTGCAACTTTAAAATCTCTTTCTTGTACGTGAAAATATGACCATTTACTGGGAAAATGTAAACATAAAAGGCACGGAACAATTGAAAAAGAAAATTCGCCAAATTTCAAAGCACGCCGCAGAAACTCGTCGGTGCTTTAGTGTCCTTTCGTGCCTCAAAATATTTCTAATTGCAATTTTTTTTAAGCCTATATTTTCTTTATCTATATATAAAACTTGTTTTAAATTTTAAATTTTCTCATCCGTTGAGAACGGCTGAACCGAATTGGATACAATTTTTATTTTATTGATTGAAATCGCCAGGCGAAGTTTTTTTTTGTTAAAAAATGTAAGCATCTAATTTAATTCTAGTTAGCAGCAAACGCTTCAGCTATCTTTGCGTATGTTTTTGATGTTTGGAAATCGGTGTTTCACATCCTCGAAAATCCCAACTATTTAACACGGATGGACGGTGTGGAAAGACAGTAGTAACCAAAATCGTTCGTTGTTTTTGAAATGCACTTGTTTTTGAATCCACTAGTTTTCACATACTTTATGCAATCGTTTTGTTAACGGAATATTAAATATTATATAGGGGTTTTTAATTAAATACAGGCAATCCGAACCATTTTGGGATAAAAATAATCCGGAAAACACAAAGGATTTTCTAGGGCATACTTTTTACTCTTTACTTTTTTTTGTCATCCTTGTTGACAAATGTGACGTGATTCTTCTCCGTCATCTCCAGCCATCTTTGCTAACGTCTTGGAAGACTCACAGCTGTTCGATCAGTTATCGGATTGCGGATGAAGATCGAGCTCTTGTGGAATCGGATTTTCACATCTGCGAAATGTTTTAAAGTTTGTCCAATCGTTCCTATAGATGCTATATGATATAGTCGTCCGATCCGGCCGAATCCGGCGATTCCCACGCAGTTGAGATCGAACGTCTTTGTTTACCTGGACGATCTGCTTATCATTGCGCCTGACTTCGAGTCCCATCTGAAGTATCTCCGGTTGGTAGCGGAATGCCTGAAAAAAAAAACGAATTTGACGATAGGAATGAAGAAGTCGAAATGTTGCTACAAGGCGTTAAAATACGTCGGGTTTATTATAAGTGGAGGGGCACTTCGGATGGATGTGGACAGGATTGTCGCGATCCAAAAGATCCCCGAGCCAAAATCGGTGAAGGAGCTGCGTAGTTTCCTGGGAACGGTGTGATGGTATCGCCGGTTCATCAAGGACATCGCATAACGCCAAATTCGTCCGAAACTTCGCGAGATGCCGAGTCTGGAGGCCAGTCGGGAACAACATGTTCGAGTTGGAGGACCTGGCGGGGAAACCTATTGGCATCTACAATGCGAAGGATTTGCGGCTGTAAGTGAGGAAGGACACACTTCAAATAGGGACAGAAAAGTTACAGTGGGTGTGGCCTACGTTGGGGTAACCCAGGAGCTGTAGCGCAAGGGCCAGTCGCCGGTTAAACATCGCGGAGCGTATCCGATGTTTTTCGTCAGGTGTGTACTTTTGTTTGTTTATGTTTTGGTGGGAAATGCTGACGAATATTCTCCTTCTCGTTCGATTGGCGAATTTTCGTGTGGTTTTCCATTCTGATGGTGATCGATAGCCGCGGGCGAAACAAATATCAAAAGCGTGTTGGTAAAGCCGAAGGGGTAATTAGACCCGGTAGGCGAGGTTGGCAGGCTCACGAGAAGGAGGGGAAGGTAGAAGGCAAGGAGAGCGTCCCCTACCGTCCACACCCCAAAAGGAAAGTGTGCAAGGTAAGTGCGACCGTGAGAGGGAAATACGGATGAAGTGCATCCACGCACACTTAGGCAAGATCAGAGCCCTGGCCTTGAAGGCGGTTCTCGACCTATGGGAGGAGAAAGAGGAAAGAAAAGTAGGAAAGGGAACCGGCAGAACTGAGCCCATATATGGGCTACATATACTATGTAGGGCAAGGTGACCGACATGTGGGGAAGTTGAAAATTTGCAACCGAACGAACCGCTGTGCGTGACTGCAACGTCCACGGTCATTTAAAAATCTTCGGGGTGCACAGCTTAAGTGTGAGTTCCGTCGAAAGTGGAGGTGAAAGCTCCAGAATAATCGGTAGTAGTGTTTTTTTAGGATGGGAAAGATGGGAAAAGCCGGAGATAGAAGTATAAAGGTAAGCGGTGACAGGAAGATACAAGGCAGCCTGAAGAAGACAAAAGTGATTGCGTTCCGAATAAAACCTAGAGCTAGGATTAATAGATTATCTGTGTTTCAGAGAGGCAGAACCGCATTCCCGCGGACCCGGGAGATAATTTCCTTGGATTCGGGATATTTTTTTGACCCGGGGAGATCGTTTTCTTCGATCCGGGATACCGTTTTCTTTGGACCCGGATAAAGACCGATTCCAACCTAAAACTCCACTACAAGCAAACCAACCCGAGGGAATTTCTGCGATAATTAGTATAGTTATTAAATCCTTTAATATATATTTATTATATAATATTGTTTATTTATTTATTTAATTGCACCTATTTATTTATTGATCACATTTATTCATATATTTAGTGTTATTTATCTAATGTCCCAGTGCTTCTTGAAATTATGTAATCTATTTGTCTGTGTGTATTTATTTATTTATTTACTTTATTTGGCTCGGCAACATGCAACACACAAGAAGGCACTTGACACTCAATGATCAATTATGTTGTGTCCGTCGGATCGATTAGCAGGGGTAGTACCAAACTATAGGCGGCAGATATTTATAGGTTGGTGATGGGCAGCACGGGTTAACAGGCTGCCAACCGAAGCTAATGCGAAAAGAATTCGAGCTGGGGTTCGTTCACCCGATAAGAAGGGAATAGCGAACCTAACGGAGTTCGAAATCGGATGTTCTCGATCAGCTGTTGCTCTGGTTCGAAGGGAGAGATTCGAACGTGAGTGCACAAAAAAAAAACCCCACCTATTAAAAATGGTTTCCCCTTCGCTCGCAACTGATACAATTTTTTTTTTTCTTTTTAATAAAAAGTAAATAAAGTAAAAAGGTGTGATCGGGAAATTTAACCAGTGATCCAGTGAATGAGGAGGAACCTGGGGAGTCAGATCGGCGTAACAAAGAGGTGAGTGGTGAGGGACAAGACAGGGACGGTAGATATAAATTAATTTTTTGTTTGTAGAAGTCGACCAGACCCAGGTGCAACAAGGAACGGCCAAGATCCGGGCCTGGCGCATATTTTTCGGCAGGCCCAATTGTTTTGGTTGCCCGAAAATTCTTGCTTTTGAGAATTTGTTTTTCTGGCCCTTTTTTTCTGGATGGCAATGGTAGGGACTGGCGAGCATAATTTTTTTTTTATATATGGCTCCTAGTCTGAGCAGATTTATTGAAGACGAATTTCTAAATCCTGGGGGCCGACACTCTTTCCGAGCGGAGCGTCTCGTTAAGACTTTTACCGACGCTTGTAGCACGGCTCTAGATAGGTCCTGCCCCCGTTGTAGGAATGAGGGTTAGACTGAAGAAGTTAGAAGAAGCCACCATAGTAGTGTAAGGAACTAGGCTGTCTCAAGAAGACCACGAGGCAGTCCTTCAATATAGCCAAGAGCGACAACACAGACGCATCGTGGCGCCTCTATAAGACTTACCTGTCCCTATACAATAGGGAATTAAGAAAGGCCAAAAGAAGGGCCTGGTCCGACTTTT
>JAEIIO010068162.1:0-14201 GCA_018874655.1 Drosophila diplacantha | reverse complement strand
AAGTTTTATCAGAAAATCCTTAATTACACTTTATTTATTTTTTAAATATAATAATATTTATATACTCCTACAGGAAAACTTCTTAAAAAAGATATGGAAACCACTGGAAAACAGGCTTCCCATCGGGTTTTGATGCAATAGAGTAAAGTGATTATTCAAGATCATTATTTAAGATAGTAGAGGATTCGACCTAATGTTTTGTCCACTGTATAAGAGAATGAAATCGAAGAAAGACGATATACGAAACATTGAGGCAAAATCATTAAATGAAGTCACACACAACTAGCAGGTATGAGATTCAAGGCGAATTTATAAATTGCCAAGCAAACCACATCTAATGCAGGCACTTAGAGTCGATTAATTAATCAATGCAAATTTTTTCGCTGCTTGGCGTTCGGTTGGCTGAAGTTCTCGGTTGAGGGTAGCACTCCACAAGGCCCCAAGTATCATCGAGCCTCACCTAACACAGCTCCCCACCGCCAGCTTATTCGGCATTCGCAGCACTCAAAAGCCACACGGCACTTCTGGCCAAACGAACCAATTCCGGCGCCTGAGAACGGACTAAATTAAAAAGCGAATTGAATTATACAAATGTGTGTGCCCGGCGAAGAAGCACGGAATGCGAGCTCCGGCTGAAATATGCACGTGGAAAAACCGCACAAGAGGCCACTCTCCGGGTAAGTTGACCGTATTTAATGGGCTTGGTGGCCAGACCTCTTCAACGATGCCAGTGCGTACGTTTATGCAATGTCCATTCAAATATTTTATCGATTTACTCAATTTGATCACACACGAAAAAAGAGCTCGAAAAGTTAGTTCCTTTTCACTCAAAATGCGGGTTGTCCGAACCCTCAATAGAATAAGGAATCAAAGAATCTTCTCAGCTCTTTTTTACATTTTTGCATTCTCAGTAGCGAACGAGAGAGTTTTTAAAAGGCTGACTAGACTGACTATTAAGGTTGAGCCCATTTTAGAAGGTTGGCAACAAAGTCATCGCAAGAGTGTAACCTGGGGCAACGCAGGTTCTTTCATCTCATTGATGAATGATTCATTACAGTCGAGGTTCCAAAATACATGAACATCAACGCATAAACTTAGAAAGTCTGCAAACTGAACTTGCTCATATTTTCAATAGCTCAGAATAATCACTCGGCGGGGTGGGCAGGATATGTGGCACACACGCACAAGTTCTAATTAAACAAACATTTTGTAATTTTCGTTGAACGGCAAAACGACGACACGTGGTCCACAGAAGGGGGCTGGGGCAGTGGCAGACGGATGCGACAGAGCACAAACCACTTAAGTACCAAAGCAATTTAAAGCCGAGGCCAAAATGCCAAAACGAATTTACCTCGCAGACAGAGAGGGGCGGCAGTGGGATGGGGCGAAGGTAACGCATGACGGCTCTATACCCGAGCCGGGCTGAGCTTACATATGTACTTTGTGTAAATATGTGCCCAGCATATTTTGCAAAAATAAACATTGCCTCAAGCTATAGACCGACTGTGTATAAACAACGCTCCCCTCCCAGCCCGCTTCGGCCACCGCGCATCACCTTTCACCTTCACCCTGTTCCCGGTTCTGCCGGGTCAAATTTGCACTGGGCAACCCTGTTGGAACAGACGGCCGTTTATGTATTTTAAATTTATTTGTTTATTTATTAACTGCATTTTATTTATTTCTTCATTTGGGCCGCGGGCTGTGGCTTGATTTCCGGCATTATAACGTCCTCGGCCCACAGATGGCTTTGCTCCCCGGAAAGGAGTGCGCAGGGCTGGCAATCAGGCCAAATATCAGACATCTGCTCTAGCACAGTGGGATTAAAAACTGACAATTGTCGCGGTGTCAAACTAGAATTAGATATTGTGATCAAAAAGTGAGATAATATTTTTCACATGAAGGTCCTAAAAATATTGCATAAAATTATAAAATTTGAACAGGGCAAGCTCTCCCAGGGAGAAAGCGATCTGGAAAATGAACAGTGGCAGCTGGGTTATTTTTTTCCATTAATCTCCTTGAGTGGAAGCACCGGCTTTAGGGACTTTGGTCTACGGTCTCTCCTCGATGCGAAACAGTATTGGCGACTTCGTCGTGGAGCCGGCCAAAGGATCGCTCCCCGTTCTCCCATTACCCGCCACACCACACAACCAATCAATCAAATTACTCGCAATTATTGCACGGCCACTTCAGTGCAAAAGGCCGACAGCTGTCGTTAAAACAAAACGAAGACCAGGGGCAGCGGGACAAATAAACAAACGGACACAAGGACAATTAAAACAGGGCCAACAGGCATGACAGAAGGCCGCTTCTGTCCCGTTGCAATAATTATATATGTAAATAAACGGAGTACGCATAAAAGTCATCGTCGAGTGGGCCCGAAGGGCGGCCGAAATGGAACTCTCGCTCTGGCAGCCCAACTGTACATAGTGTTACATAGTGGTTGGCCCAAGGAGCTAGTCCTTTGGGCGTCACAGTTTTAATAACTTGGAAGTCATCAAGGAAATTAAAAATTATTAATAAGGCAAGAACTCGCCGCCCATTTGATAGTTTATTGCACTTGCTATTTGCTCCACGACTAGCTGGTAACTTTGCCGGCGCTGGGCACTATAATTTTACAGTTATAGCTTTTTAGTGTGCAACTATTTTTCGTGTAAAACTTTTAATGGAATTCAGCAGGACGCAGCTTCCCGGCAAAGACCATCACCCACCTCCCCAAGTTCGATAGTGTGAAGGGAGAAAGCGCATCAAAAAATAGACACCAATTTGTGAGAGGGAGCCGGAGTGGGAGTGGAACGAAGCCCGGCGAGGAAGTCATAGTAAAATGAGCGGAAATGAATGGTTTTAAATAACAGCAAATTATGAGTTAAGTTTTCCCAAGTAGAAGCACAAGAAATTGGGCGAGTTGCTGGGGAAAAGTTTTCGGCTCCAGTTGGATGGCTTAATAAATAATTTCTGAGGATGCTTTTGAGGATACTTTGGCCACCGAGTTACACTCGAAACACGGACCTGAGACGCCATGGTAACCCCAAATATGCTGGGCAAATGTTGATTACTACCTTGCACAGATTCAAGCTCTTCTTTGAAAACGTGAAATTAATTATCACACGTGTCCTCTGTCGGGATGAGCAAATTGCCAAGCCCGGGTCCAGACAGATCTCGTCGGGCTGCAAAAACTTTGGCAAGCTAGCTGCAATAACTCAAAAAATAATTTCGATTTCCCCTATGGATCACCGGGGAGTCGGAGCAGCCGGTAGACAGACACAGAAAAAGATAGCGGCAGCCCTGCGTTGACGTTGCACAATGCCAAAAACGTCATTTGTCAAATGCAAACAGCTCTAAGAATAAACATCAACGGAAGTAATGCAGCCACAAAATACATAAAACAAGCTGCAGCAAGAACGGGGCCCTGCGAGGAGGGGCGGCAGAGCTGCGGAGCTGGTGGAGTCCTTCTGGGGCAGGAGGAGCAGCAGACAACAGACAGTGCAGCTAATTATCAGCAGCCAGAAGAACTCGACAACTCGTTGGCCAATGCAAACACGGTCAGCAAGGGGGCTACGAGGGGCTGCGGCTGGGGCAGTTGCAAAAACTAAGAGTATTAATGAATAGCAAACGACTTTGACTTGGCCCTTAGCAGTCCGTCCGTGGAAAGTCCTGTAGAGTGTTTTGGCCCTGTTGAGTAATTTACCCAAAAAGCTGGCGATGAAGCTAACGATGGTACCGCCCCGCCGCTCATGGTGATGATGATGATGATAATAATAATGGCGATGATGCTGATAATGGAAATGCATCGAGCTCTGCTTCCAGCGACATTGGCTATTAATCATCTTTAAACAAAAGACAGGCTCCTACAACAACTACTCCAGCAAGTACAACTAAAACATAAACAACGGGTTAACCCTTTCCGACATCCCTGCATTATCGTTAAGTAAAAACACATCGAGCACAGTGGGTCGGGAGCTCCTTAGGACATAACCTACAGAAATTATTCTATTACAATTTTTATAAAAATGAGAAATACAAAACAATATGTTTTGAAAAATAATATTTTGAAGCCACACTATAGAGCAAAAGGAGCGCAAAGTCTCCCGCTCAAGGAAATATGGCTTTCATACGGCAATGGACTCGTATGAGCGCTACGCATCTTGAACAATATATGGTCTTTGCTTTGGCCTTCTTATGACCGCTCTATGGTCCCACTGTAGTTCAATGCGCTCGCCGCCTGCCCGTGAGCACAACAAGTGCAGTCAACAATGACAGACGAGCAAATGGTCTGATGTACGATGGCAGTCTTGCCCCCTGCCTTGGCCGGGATGCACCGCTGCCGGTGCTGGTGCGATCCAAGGCAGGACTGCTCTGGCTGCTGGGGGCTCTGCTCTGCTGTGTTGATATATGTCGCTTGGCTGGCTTGTTTGTTTGTCTCCCCTTCGATGGGGCATCCTATGTTACTTGTCCTTGTCGTCGTCGTCATCGTTTGTCGCATTGTCAAGAAGATGCATGTTGCTTGTCTTGCCAAAAGTGCAGGCCTCCACTCCGCTCAACTCCCATTTCCCTTCGCGTTCCCTCCCCCCTTCGTTCCCGTCAGGTTCACTCCCTTGGGGCGCCGCATTAAATCAGCAATTGAAACAACATCACTCATGACACGTTTTGGCTGGCCTGATGTCTCGAGCCGAGTGGCTGGGTGGCAAAGAGGTGGAGATGGGAGTGGGTGGTGTCCTGGCAGGAGGGCTGCCATTTTGTGTGTTCGTCGTGCTTAATTTGCGTCCAGCTCAAACACACACTCATGTCGGCGGCCCCTAAAGTGCATTTAGTTGCAAGCATTTATTGTTTGTGGTCAACTGTGCCGTCCGTAGTCCATCGCTCCTGCGGCCAGGACGAGGCCTTCATTGTTATAATTCTGTGGAAGTGTGTGTGCAGCAGTGGAGTGCGGGCGGCCGGGCGCGGGACATATTGCAACGACATAAATGCATAATTAATTTGGCTTTCCCTGCTTCAGGGTCCGGGCTGGCCCTTCCCCGACCAAAGTCCGCTTCTCGCTTTGCACTACTTGAACCCCGGTCAAAGGTTCCCCTGCCACTTCGTGGCTATTAACTGTTAATTAGCCTCGACATGGGACCCGGGCACGCAGATATGGAACAAAGATCGGGGCTGTCAGCTCTAAAAGAAGCCGTTTGATTTTCCGTCCATAAATATCCGCCGCAATCGCAGTCTGCCGCCAGGGCCAATTAAATTTTTAGCCGGGTTTGCCTAGGTCCTCCCCAGCCGGGCCATGAGAAATAGCGAAATTTATAGAAATCACAGAGGGCAGAAGATGCTTTATGACTGCACACAGAGCTCATTAGTATCCATAATTTATGACAAACTTCTTTATGTGAAGTGCCAAAGACTGGAACGGAGTCGGCTGCCATTCCCACAAATAACTCCGCCGCAGCAGTCAGGGCAGGGCACCTCGTAAAGCCGGGAACCTCATATAATATTTCCACACTCGCAGGGGCAAGTTGCAAGTGCGTGCAAATAAATTTTCGTTATGACTCGAGATCGCGCTGTAATCGTTCCATTTAATGGGAAGCACGTGTGAAAACTGCAATTTCCCGGCGCAGACGAGGAGCTGCCAAACTAAAATTACATTCAGCCGGAACGGAGCGGGAAGAACTGCAACAGCAGCATCAGCTCATTAATGTCGCGGCGACATCTCGCCGGCGTGGTAGATGCGAGTGCGGCAAGGGACTCGGCCGTCTCCTTGGTCACCTCCGCGATTTCCGCCGGGAGAAGCGCTCATGCAACAGATTCGCCAATGATTTAGCTGCAGCCAGGCGTCGAGTAAATCATAAGCCAGGCAGAACCAGAACCGAGGCCCCCGCCCCGGCAGTCTGCATAATTTATGCGCTTCGCTTTAAAGTGTCACAAGTCGAGGGAGCGCACAACTGTTTTTCAATTAAGGCGGCGCAAATGCAAATTTATGCAAATCCTTGGCCAAAACTAAGCAACATCCGTATAGAACGATGTTGCTTAGTTTTTGGCCAGCTCCATCGGTCCCGTTCCGCTCCCGCGACCCGTTTCCCTGAGCAGTTGTGGGAGGGAGGTGCCGCCATTTTGTGTCATTGTTTCTTGCATAATTTTCACCTCCGAGAAGCCGGTGACAAAGTCGAAGCGGAAGCAGGAAACGAAGCGACAGGAGAAGATGGCTACCGGGCAAGCCGCCGTTACATTTCGCTGTTACTCCTAGTGCCGGCACTAAATTAATAAAACGTGAAATTTCCCATTTTAATATTTATGAGACTCTGCGATGTGCCCAACACAATTTGTGGGCCCTAGAAATTGCACAAATACCCAGCTCTCGGGAGGGGCTGCTTGTCTTGGAAGCGCTTAAACTATCGACAATTCTGAAACAGCTACCTACCTATTCAAGCAATGCTTTTCTGAAGGCTTCGAGAGGTGGATCAATCATCTTGCCCAGGCCAAGCCTGAACCACAAACGCTTTGGACCGTCAACCAGAAACCTGCAACCAACCGCGATTTGCTCTGTGCCATTCGATTCGTCATCAATGGAAGACAATCTCGGCCTGGGTTGAAAGAAGAACGCCGAAAAAAGTCGAATCCAGAAAACTAGAACGAATTCACCTGCCGGGCCTTCAGGGCCATCGTTTTCATCCATTCTCCTCCATTCCGGCCTGCCTCCGCCGGCTTTCTTTGTGAGCTGCGCCCATTGAGAGATTGAAAGTAAACGTGCGAAAATAAAAAGTCATTCCCACGTCGGCCCCCGAAGCAGTGCTCACCGCCTGGACTTGGCTCCTCGACAAATGCAAGGAATGCACGCAACAAGACAGAGTGAGGCGCAGAATGGGGCTGGGCAAGGGCTTCAAAGTCAGCCCCAAGCTCGGAGCTGCTCAATCCAACTGATTCGCCCCTCTGCGACTCCGGCTCAGGCTCCGGCTCCGGCCCCTTCTCGTCTGTTATGTTTAATTGAATGCGATTTCATTACGCCGATGAACCACGTCCCGCCCCAGCCGCCTCCCCATCGTTGAACGGTCGAGCTGGCCTGCACTCGAGGATTCGCAGCCTCGGACCAACGGAAATTGAGGCATTATTGTGATTCAGTGATTTTGCTCTTTCCCCAGCTCAGCTGCCAGAGTGACTGCACTGGGGAGGAGACGGAGCGGAGCTGTTGAGAGTGGGGCACTCAATGGTCCGGTGGCTTGGTGGCTCGGGGGAGTGGCGTGGGTGAGGCACACTGCCCTGTTGATTTTGGCATTTCAATGGGTTTTGTGTGTTGGCGATTCGATCAGGTTATTAAGTGCACACACGCATACAGAGCGGACGGCGAAAGAAAAGCCAGGCCCCACCCAGGCCCGCCCATCAATCCGAACGGGGGCATTCCGCTCGCCAGTCGCCATTCGCCATTCAATTGCTTTGTCGTATCGTTCTATGAGGTGCGAAACTAATTTGCGCCGAAATTAGTTTTCTTTCTGTTGGCACAAAATTGCGCTGCAACCCCAAAAATGGGTGCTGCGTCCGTGCAACGAAGCTCTGTCAGCTCTGGCCAGCCTTGGCAGCCGTGCGATTGCCGGATTCGCACATTTTTTGCAGCCAGCAACACTTTAATGAGTCGCACATGTCCGGCGGGTGCCGCTGGCCTTGCTGAGCATTTGGATGGGAATTAACGAGGCGTGTGACATCATCGGATGTCAGTGATTAGGGACATACGTTCAGGGATTTTCCCATAGACGTAAGGCGGGGTGCCGCTAGTTTCCGAGCTGAGTCAGTGGCCTGGCCCATCCAGGTGGAGCAATTTAAATTGTCACATACAATCCACCGGAGCCAGCGAAGCGATCCCCTCATTAATGAAGACACTCCCGTCATAGCACTGGTAGAGGAAATCCATACGCTCCCAGCCCAAAAGAAATCCAAGAACACTCGAAACCGTACTCAGACTGCGGGTCCCGCCCCATCTGGAGACAAAGAAAACGGAAGCGACTGAGCACACTTAAGTGAAGCGCGTAATCCGAGCCACACAACAAATGCCACAGCAGCAGCCAGTTATGGGGCGGGCTGGCGGAGGCAGACCCAGCAGGAGCAAGAAAATGCTAAGGAGCAGAAAGGATCAACGGCAGCTTTGCACGTTGCCTGAAACCAAAGACACACTCACAACAATCACGAACCCTGGACTGACCAAGGAAGCGCCGGTTATGTCACTCGCTTAAGGAAGAACTCCTCTGGCAGCGCATGTGACAAGGTTGAGCTGGAAATCATTGCACGGTCACGTGTCCATCATTAATGGCCATTCCCAAGGCATTTGCCCAGCCACCCCGGACTGTCATAAGGCATTTGACTTGGCCCTCGGATCTCCGACTCGTGCATGCAATGGCCGGCTGCTAGCCACACTGGCAAAGTGATTACCTGGGAGGCCCGGAAATATGGCTGCTGATATGTGAAAAGTTTGCCGAGTTTTGCTGGAGTTTGGCCCGAAGCTTTTAGAAGTACGGCCAGAACTTTGAAATTAAAGGCAATGACGCAGGAAAGTCTACTTAACTTTAAGACTCCCAGGTCCTAGTCAGTTAATCCGTAAAACATTTAACAGCTCAAATCTCCCAAGATGGCCTCATTAGCATGCGAAACAATGGGGCTTGTAATCCTGTTCCGCCTCTCCCAGATCCCCCCAGCACGGTGATAGCCCAAAACGAGGTTATAAATGGCACGGGCGATTGCCTCCCAACTAAGACTCCACCCCAGGAGTTGTCCGAAAAGGACAAACACTTAATTTCAATTGCTGCAATTAAGAGCAACCCACACGAGTGGCGAGCGCCCATAAATATGCCTTGAAGAGTTAAGCCCAGAGACTGAAAAAAGCGACCCAGACCTCTTTCCCGCACTCACGTGTCTAATTAAGCAGCCCGGCGGGAGCAGGGGCCGAAGGTGGCACACATGTCACCGACGAAGCTGGCCGACCAACTTTTGCCGGATGACCTTTTTTTCTAAATCACTAGCCACAAAAGCCGTGGCACTCAGGGCCACCGTCGCCGCCACCGCTACTGGCACTGACACTGGCATGGCCACAAGGGCCAGACGGCGCTCCCAGTTAACAGCAGACAGCCACGCCCCCTTCTGCCAGGGCAGCCATAACCCCTTAGTTGGAGGACTCGCCAGCTCCTGCTGGGCAAATCATTCAACCCTTAAATTGGTACGCAATGTCAGCGATGAATTATCTGCAACCTGCTAAACAAGCGCAAAGAGCCGGCTGCCGGGCAGCCTTTGAGCCATTTACATAACGTTCCTGCCGGGTGGAGTTCGGTGGCCGGGTCGGGGAGATGGGAGCGGAGGAGGAGCTGGGGCAGAGTAGTGCAGGCAGAGCTCTTGTCAAACGTCGGACGGTGTCAAAGCAGCTCGCGACGCGACCATAAATCACAAGCCAGCCCGGTCCGATCCTGCACCCCGAAAAGTGGAAGGTTTAAAGCCGGAATAGGACGTAGGGATTGTACAAAATGGCTTTAAGGTTCAGTGAACTCGACAGGGCTTAAAGCTTAAAGCCTCTGCCGCCCATATCGATTAAAAGGCGATGCATGGGGCCACATTGCCTCTAATTTACTGATTTTGGGCTCGGCCTCACTCCTCCTCGACGGGGTGAGTTTCCCAGGGCTGAAGGGGCAGTTGCGGCGTCGGACTCAACTCAAGTGTAAAATTAAAACTCGAGCAATGAAAAATCATCAACGTCAGACCCACAGACGATTGTAGGGGAATACGAAAATATAAAAACAGTGGCAAAAATACTCCTTAACTTCTAGCTGGGGTTGGAAGTGGCCGGGACAATACGTCTGCTGACGGGGTACTTGGGGGGGGGGACAAAATATGAGCTACAAAAACGCCAAACGATCAAAGGCAGCCCACCAGCTGCGGGCATCTCAGCCATCAGGCATCCTGCCATCCTGCCATCCTGCCACGCCCCTCGCATCGTTTGATGAATGGTGAAAAGGGGACGTAGTCAAGTCGAGGAATCCAGGAGACGGGCAGACGATGACAATGTCAATGCCGACATCGAAACCGGAAAATTGCTGCGGGTATTTGCCAATTTTATCTGCTCCCCGAATTCGCAGCCCCTTTCCGCACTACCATTCCGTATTTCGCATTTATTGATAATTTTTTAGGGCCGGACGGCACGGTGGCTCGGAAGGAATCTAGAAATCCATGCCTAATTTAGGCGATTAGTGGGCCGACTCCGCAGAAAGTGTCGTGTCAGGCCACCTCTGACAGGAGAGCAATGTAATTTGTAAACTAAATTGCGTCTTGCCGGACGGGTCCCTCCCTCGTGGGAGATCTATGGAGTGCCAGCAGGCTTCAGCCTGTCATTGACATATTGTACATCATCACAAAAATATTAACTGTTCATTGACAGTTGCCTCCTTGCCCTGCTCGGCGCCGCCTGTCAACATTTCCTTCCAGCACTGGTCGTCGTCCGTAAAAAGTTGAGAAATTGCGCTAATAAAATTTAAGTCTCGGCTTCCATCCTTCGCTTTTTACTTACTCCGCCCCCTGTCAGACAATCGACGATGCACAGCGACAAGTGGAATCGAATCTGTCCGGACAACAATTTAATGAAACGTTAAATTGCCGGCCAGTCGGTGATCGGAAGTTTATGTGTCACAGGATGCGATGGGTGAGGACCTCTGGTCCTCGGACTGTCCGGATCCCACCGACAACTACTTAGCCAACAGTGCCATTTGCAGGCACCAAATGCAAACCGTTTTCAGCCACCAAAACTTAATTAATCCGCCCAGCTTTCGTCTTTATGCCGTGTTTTTCAGCTTTTTCTCCCTTAGCTTTTTTTAGGCAAAGGGAAAATGTCAATAACACGAAACCCGCGACTCGAGCCGAGGAAAACGGCAGAAAAATATGCGAAAACTAAAGCGGACTGGAAGACGCAAAGTTTCGCTGTCGTCGCCGTCGCCACCGTCACTGGCGAGGATATTACAAAATCCATTAAAATTCTATTTCCTGCCATCAAACTGCCCAAAGTTAAATAAAGCGCAGCTAGAGAACGGTTAGTGGGCAGTGAATGGCGGGCAACCGAAATAATAATAATAAACGACAAACAGCCAGCCAGAAAACAAACAAGCGCAAAAGTTTTCGCTTCTTCTCGATTTTGGCTGTTGACAAAATGGCACGAGGAGTGCGCTGGAGCTCTCCGGCTGCAGAGGTCCTTGAGCCGGAGCTCGAGCCACTTGGCGATGCAGTCGACAAGAGCTGACTGCATTTAAAAGCAGCAGCTTCCGAGGCAATACGGACGAAACTAATAAGCCCATGGAGTGGTCTGGCCCGCCCCGGAGCATTATGGAGGTATAAGGCGCAGTTAATAAAGTTGCAAGTGGTCTTTCAGTCTGGTTCCGAGACCTGGCGATCCGCATCCGGCCCAGGCCCGGATCCGCTTGACTTCGCTCTGCGGGCGGAGCATCGTCGCTTATTAATCCCGCGTGCAAATCCCGCCCAGGAGCAGCAGTGGTGTGGCGGCCATAACGCCAAGCCAAGCATCAATAAATGTTCAACAACCTCGCAACAGCAGTGGCGAGGGCGAGAGGCGACGCAGTTGAGCAAATAAAGCATAGTTTAGAACATAATGAAGGCAGCTTAACTTGGCTAAAATGAGCTGCCAAGCACGACCTCTCCGCATTTTGCTGTTGTTTGCAGTTAGCCCCCAGCTCAGGCCCGCCCGCGAGTGCATGCGTTTGGCATAATTTCCAGCGCCATTCGGTGTGGTGCCGCAGAGTTTCTTTTTTCGCATAGCTCACGGGATTTATGTTTTAATTTTCGAGGATTTGAGCGCATAATTAAAAAATGCTGCTTTGGTCGGAGCGTCGCAGAGTTATTGCCGAGCGTTTCAGAATTTATGGGATGCAATAAGCAGCTCATAATGAGGCAGCTAAATCGCTTTCCGACCCAATAATTCCGCACTCGGCACTCCAGGAAGGTTCCCACTCGCGGCAATCACCGAACAAATTCAATTTGCAATAAATTCGACGGCAAATACGTGCTTTTTGAGTAAATTCTGCATCAATTATGGACGAGGACGACGACGACCCTTCTGGAAAGCGCTCGGTTCACTTTGGCGCGTAATTGTTGCGAAAATTGTTTTCAATCGTCGCTCTCGTCGGTTCTGTCGCAGGCTTATTTGCGCAAAACTCGTAACTTATTCAAAGGCAACTAAATGTTTCCGATTGATTTCATCCCTCCGGAGTGGGAGGCGGGATAGTTCCTGGAGGAGCCTCGCCCGGCTGCGATCGATCCCCGGCCCCTCCGTGGCTATTTCAATTATGCAATTCTCAGCATTCACTCGCATAAGCACACACATTACTCAATATTGAGGGCCCGCTATCCTCCTCTGCATTTATTGTTTTACTGCGAAAATAAAGGAGGAACGGCGACAGAAGGGGACGAAGATGGAGCCGTATGGATAACAAACAACAAAAACGGAATCCTTCCGAGTAACTGTTGAAATGAATTAAAAACATGCGCCATCTGCAATTTGTTACGACAACGAAGGACACGGATGGGCAGAGGCAGGGGTAGGGCTGGGAGCGTGGAGCCTGCTTCCTGCATCCTGCGCCGCCTCTACTCCCCCTGGTTCCGCCACGTTATTTGGACTGGGTGCAGCCGCCTCTCTCCGGCCGAGTCCAGACTGGAAAAACTGCAATAATGTTGGATTACGTGTGGAAATTACTTAAAAAGATTTTCAATTGTTCCCGGAGGGAGCTGCATGGGAGATGGGCAACGGCTGCTGTTTATTTTCGGCTGCCCGGAAGAAAAGTTGCCCAAGACTGCAGAAATAATGAACTTTTGTTGCGACAAACTATGAATTTATGGCGGCAGCCAACCATCTGCCCGAACGGCTACAGAACACACACTTGGGGGAATTTATTGACCGAGCAGGCGATAGCAGATGGACGCTGGATCGTCTGCTCCAGATCACCAGGCGCATTTATAATCCCATCCCGATCTAGAGCCCCAAAGGTCGCCCCTGCCTCTAAGAGGTAGTGGATGGGGCAAATTAATATTTAATGTCCAGGACAGGCAGACCTCCCAGCCACTGCCAGACTCATCTACATTCAGTCTCTCCGCTCACTTTGCCGCCCTGTTAATTACGCTTAACTAGCGCCATTGCCGGTGGAGCTGAGGCTGGAGGCGAATCCAGTTAAGAAGCGAAAATTAAACATGCGGAGCTCGGGGATAGGACATGGCGCCTCAGGACACCCGTGAAGTGTTCGTCAGTCCGACCAACAGTTACCCATTATAATGTTGGCATCGTCGAATGGCGCAACACTTATTGCTAGACAAATACATTAATGAGCCAAAATCCAAGCTTTTCATTGTCCAGTGGTTTTTAAGGAAAATTACCAAATTGACAGAATAAATATCAGCCCGATATACACGCAATATACCCCAAGAAATCTTTACTTCAGGGTACCAACAGACACCGGAAAGGCCCAAGAAGCTGCTACATAAACTTAGACACGTCGAAAACAATGAACCCATGAGACAGCCAAATGACACTTAATTTTTCAAAATAGTCGACGACACCTCTTCCCCGATGCTTGCGGGTCCCTGGAGAGACTCCGGGTCGTCTCCAGCCGAGTGTTATCCTGTCGCCCCGCGCAATTTGTCGCCCAAGTAATTAGTAAGATTTAAATTGCTTCCAGCTACCTTGCCGCTTTCCTCCGTCCGCTCGGCTGTATTCACATTCACATGTCTTCCCCTCCCCGCCAGTTGTATTAAACACATTAAGTGCTTGTCGCTCCTAACTTTTGTCTAAGCGTTTCAATTAATTTTCATAGTCGCAACATTTCCTTCTTTTTATCTTGTCGCAGTTGCAGGTTTTTCCCGGACTCGCCCGTGCCATCTCTAGGCCCGTAATTAGTTGTCGCTATATGGCGATACGTTCTTCCCCGAACGAATTCGCTTTCAGCAACAATATTTGACGACAATCGTGTCTTCTGAGGATGCTGAAGGTGGAATTGTCGAGGACGTGGCCCGTCGCGTAATTCGAAACAAACGCGCCAAATTATCACAAATTGGATTTTAATTACAATAAATATTATGTCTCTTTCAAGCCAGACGGTTGTCTAAAATCAGAAATAAAATCCAACGAATGAATATAGCTTAACTAATTACGGGCCTAGAGATGGCACGGGCGAGTCCGGGAAAAACCTGCAACTGCGACA
>JAEIIO010068155.1:0-10009 GCA_018874655.1 Drosophila diplacantha | reverse complement strand
AATATCAACAAAATCATCGAAAGTCCTCGGAAAACATCGCTAAAAACAACATCGATGCTCGATCAATCGATGTTTTCAGCATCACTAGAGCGCGCCACAATACAAAATCGTGAATAACTGAAAGGAAAAATAAACTCATTCAATAATAAACTTTTCGGATCCCTCACAGATTCATCATTTTCATCATTGTGATGCGAACAAGAAATATTTAGAAAATGCTGGTCGTACTAGACAATTTAGCTATTTTCCCAACTAGATCTAGAGTTTATCAAGCTAGAAATAAAGGAAACAGGAGATTGCTGAGGGCGTACTTTTTGTATTTTCAGAGCGGGAAGAGAAAGAATAAAAATTTAACGCCATGCAACCTTGTAGAATCTCGAATGTATACCACCCTTCAAAACGGCGCTCACGAACTGCCGACAGCCGCTGTAAGCTATTTGCCACTCGTTCACATACCGTTCTGCATACCGTACTTTTCCCACGAAACCCCAATCATACTCTTAGCCAACCCAACAGCAAACTGAAACAAGCTCCTCTCCTTCCTCCACAAAAACAATCTCATACCTAAAGCTTGTCCATAAGTTCAATATGCAAATTTGTAACCACCCAGCCTAGCGGTAGGCTATAGCAGCTAATGCTCTTAATTAACAAGTTAGCTTTTAGTTTATAACTAATTGTTAGTTTTATATAAATAAATCAATTATTTTTGCGCTTACTGATCGGTTCTACCAGCTTTATATATAGGATAATAATCTTGGTTCGGACTTACCCTCGTTTACTTTTCATTGCGACAGTGCAGACTTGGCCGAGATCCATCGATGATTAAGTCCTTTCCAGGTTCTTCACACACTTTATAACAAAGAATTATTAACACACTACCGAACGGGTGAAGAGCCGCGGACATACTGAGGCTGCTGCGGCGAGGCGCCTCTATTCATAGAGATAGATAGAGAGAAAGAGAAAGATAGAGAGAGAGAGAGAAAGAGAGAGAGAGAGAGAGAGAGGGAGAGAGATAGAGAAAGAGAGACAGAGAGAGATTGAGAAAAAGTTGCCGCAGACTGAGGCTGCTACGGTAGGTGTCTTTATTCATACGTGTGAGGATAGAGAGGATGAATAGAGCTTGAGAGAGAGAAAGATTGAGAGATAGAGAGAGAAAAAAAGAGAGAAAAGGGAGACAGAGAGCGAGATTGAGAAAAAGTTGCCGCAGACTGAGGCTGCTGCGGCGAGGCGCCTCTATTCATATGTAGGTGTGAGATGGATAGAGATTGAGATAGATCGATAGGCTCTCTCTCGTCTCGGCTCTTACATCGTCAAAGTTGTCAAAAATTGGACAAAAATTAGAAATCAAGTTTTGAATGCAGAGAAGTTCTCCTATAAAAACCAGAAGAAAAACCAAACCAGAATGAAATCGGTTGAGTTTAGGCCAAATTATGATTAAAAAAACGATTTAAGGAGTTCGCGATCTTGAAGCCAAAAATGTACCCAGTTTTTCAAAAAAAAAAATGTAAGGGGTTACATCGTCAAAATTCCAAAAAATTCCGTTGCCTTAGCTAGACACTCTATGCCCAGCTGACGCACTCGCGGAGGTTTCAGATGGACGATCAAAATGAACGTGTCTTGTGTTTCAAATATTGTTGGTAGTTAACAAGGTATGACCGCATCAGTTATCCTCTAAAAATGCCGAGCAACCAGTGGGAAGATCGGCCACACTCCCGCCTTAATAACCCGCAGAGTTGGCAGCACCGTTTCTTTTTTGAATGCCGATTTTGCTGTTCGTTGAAATTGAACGTTAGGTTTAAAATTTTTATTCGTAAAAACAAGTTTTTAAACACTAAAGATATCATTGTTGATGTTGGTATCGGGTTTACATATATATGTATATATACTTATGTACAAATTTGCATCAAAACTGACAAGTAAGCGTAAAGTTTGATCGGAACGTATGGCTAAAATTGAAATACTTGTTTAGGTAAGCGTGACACAACACGGATTAAAAATGCCCATAAATTCACTAACACATTTCCAGTCTACTACACTTATGAGTAAGTAAAAAACACGACGATTTAGTACACCGAATACACACGAATTGTCTTCAACGACACACCAAAAGGCCCATCTTAAAAATAATCCACTCATTTAGTGTTAGGTTTTGTGAGTTCCAAGAATAAGATCCCTCAAAATGAAAATATAACAAAATTCCTTACACTCTGTTTCACACTTCATAGAAGTTTCGATGCGTTTGAAACCAATTGAAAAGGCATTCAAGGGTATGGGGTTCAAGTTATTCCATTTCAAATTGGTTTCAAACCCAACGAAATCTGTGGCACCCCTGATACTGTATGACGATGGATTCGGATATTATGGCAGTCTCCCAAGACACTTGGAAACAAAAAGATCAAATCCAAATGGGCAGACACACTCCTAGTAAAGGTATAAAACTGGGTCGACCAGTGGATAAGTGATACTAAGAGATACTTTAACATTGACTACTGCAGAATCACGCCCTGAGCATGCTGCAGCCCAGTGCACAGATACAGCATGATGATGCTGAGTGCCTGGAGCCGTTCATCGGATCTGTTCTCCGCGCCGGTGGTCGCCGGCTTTCCCGACGCCGACTCCGTGGGCCTTTCTGCATCATTCATCGTCGTGTAGCCCTCGGTCTCTGCGTCCAGGGCTATCTTCAGCTTCGTCAGCTGCAAATAAACCCAGATGGATGATTTGAATTTCTATAGAGTGACTGTCGAAAGGGGTTAGCAAGGGGTTTGGCTTACCAGCTCATTAATCCTGGCCACTCGCTCGTCCGGCGGAATGCTGGCATACAAGTGCTTGCTAGAGCTTTTGGCCAAGTTCATCAGGTCCTCGCTGCGGGTGTGCCGTATGATCGGCTCGGTGATAACGATGACCTGCTCCACGCTGAGCAGCGTGCACTCCGGGGGCAGCGTCTCCAGATGTTGGGTTACCCGCTCAAAGGGATTCTGCTGCGAAACGGGCGCCACCTCCTCCACTATAGATGATTTTCTGTGGGAAAGTCGATTAGGATCGTGAAGATCAAGGTGTGGGGGAACCAAACTCACCGCGAGGGCGTGTGCTGGGGGCTCGGAGGGAGGCTCTTGGAGTTCATCTGCTGACCGCTGCCGGTGAGCGAGGACACGATGCCGGGTATGTCCAGGTTGCTCGCCTGCCGCTTGATGCCCTGTGCCAGCATACCCGTGATGCTGGACCTGTGCACATCGAGGGAGGCCGGTGCCGGACTCTGGATCTGGGCCTGGTCACCACCGAGCGATGCTGATGCAGCTGCTGCTTCGTCCTGCTGCTGGCCTTCAGTACCCGCCGGCGGCAGCTCCGTGCTGTCAGCCTGCGTAATGGTGAACTCCGGCCGGCTGACCACGGTCGTCGGAGCCGCTGACACCGGCATGGATCCGGAGCAATCCACCGGCCCACAAACGGTGGCATTCTGGCACTTGGCAATGCACTTCTTGTGGCAGCACATGGAGCACTCCTGGCACTGCATGGCGTCCTTCAGCCAGATCTTTTTGCCGCAGAAGTCGCACTGGGTGGCGCGATGGAAGTGCGTCCTTACGAAGTTGTGCGCCCTGGGGGCGACGGCAGCGCTGGAGCTCGAGGAGGAGCCGCCGGATATGAGGCTGTCCGAGAAGGTGCTCGTCGACTTGAGCGATGCCGTCTCGAAGGAGTGATCCTCCGAAGCCACGCGATCACCGCCCGTCAAGGGATTTCTGCTTGGGAACAAGAATTGTAATTTATTTTTAGTTAAACCCTTCGATCTTAGAGCTCACCTGGCCGGGGAATGGGACTTGGAGCCGCTCTTGGTGGCAGCCTCTCCCAGGGTCACATTGGGATTGCCCATCCAGGAGAAGCCGAACAAGATGTCGCCGAAGCAAAGGTTGGGATTGAATCCAGACTGATTGGACAGTGTATGCGTCTTCCTGGAGGAGTTCAACGGGAGAGTTAGTGAGTAGAAGTGGATCGATCTTGGGGAGCGTCTGCTTACACTGCCTGGAGCGAGGCCGGATTGAGGGCTATCTGCTTGAGGCACTGGTTCAGGCTGGTCTCCGAGCACTCCACCAGGACCTGGCCAATCTGGACGTTGTTGTAGCCCAACAGGACTGTCTCGCCGCCGGCCTTGCCAAAGACGCACACATTGAGGAAGCGGCTACTGGCGTCCAGCTGGAAGCTGCACACATCGTCCATGTGGATCAGCGGGCTGAAGGCGCAGTCTATGGTGGAGTGCTGAAAGAAGTAGTTGACCTCGTCAGCCGAGGACTTCTCCAACTCCTCTGCCTTGCTTCTGTCCTTGTCCCTATCTTTGTCCTTATCCTTATCTCTCTCCCTTTCCCTTTCCCGATCCCGCTCCCGCTCCCTGTCTTTGTCCCTATCCTTGTCCTTGTCCTTGTCCTTGTCGCTGCTCTCCCGGCTCATGGTCTTCTTGATGGCCTTGGCAATCAGGTTGGACTTCTTGGGCGAGTTGGTGGGCGTGCTGCAGAGACCTGGCTTCACGGCCAGGTGCTTGGGTGCCACCACCTCAGCGGGATCGGAGTCGGACTCTGGCCTCTGAGGAAGCACTGGCAGGTCGCACAGATCATCGTACTTCTCGAAGTCCTCCAGGATGGCATCGTTGCGTATGATACCGGGAATGACACGCTCGATCCGAAGGCTGAAGACCGTGGCTTGCAGCGTCTTCACCACCTTGGCAATCTGCTGGATGGTGGTCACTGGCCTGCCCTCGATGGCCACCAGTACATCGCCGGCCAGCAGGTTGGACTTGCAGGCCGGCGTGTTCGGGAGCACGGACTCGATGCGCACCACCTGGCTGCCGCTCTGCTTGAAGACGATGCCGATCTGCTGGTTCTTCGCCTTGTGGATGAACACATCCATCGAGATGAGGACATGGCGGCTATCCCTTTGCTGGGCCTCAATGAAGGGCACGGGAGCCAGGGTAATAGTGCAATAGGTGCCACCCACGCCGGGACATGGCATCAGGCGGGACAGCTCGGCGAGGCGAACGGTGAGCAGGCCATTGGGCTGGATGTCACAGTCGCCGGCCTCCTCCTCGGCGGTCCAGTGGAAGAAGGGCTTGTAGCGCAGCTTGTAGTTGGGCAGCGTGTGTTTCCTGCGCACTGCCTTGCGGATCTGATTCGAGATCAGGTTGGTGATATTCGATTGCATCTGGCGGCCCTGGTACTTGGACTCAATGTCCAGGATTAACTCCGGATCGCCCAGAAAGCTCAGGGACCAGTGTGTGTATGGTTTCCGCGTGAACTGCAGACGCGCGGTGCCAGACAGTTGCTTCACTGTGGACAGAGGACAAGCGCAATGGTTGTGAAAATGTGGTTTTATATGTGTTTGAATATTAAAATCAATGCTGGCGCAGGGTGGGGTAGCCATGTTCCAGCTGGGAGCCGCATGAGAGTTAAGGAAAACAACAAAGAAGGGTTTCTTCGTCCTCAGAGGCCGCTGCTTGTCCCCAAGCTCAATCCTGCTGATACCTGCTGTCTATATATACTTGCCCCGCTCACCTTTTAGGGTTATGGAACCCTTCTTGCCCAGCACCATGTCCGCATCAATGGACGTGGAGAAGTTGCCCACGTAGTTAATGTCCAGCAGAAGATCCAGATTCTCGATGCGCTGCTCGCCCACATCCAGCTCCACATTGTGCACCGACAGGGACTTGATGTCCGGAAACTGGTCGCCCAACTCCAGCTCCTTGATCTGCGAGAGGAGAGGAGGATCACAATTAGTTGGCACTAGGTAACCACCCAAAGGACCCACCGTGAGCTTGTCGAGGAGCTTGCCGGTGGTAGTCTTGGTTATCAGTTCATCCAGCTCAATGGACAGTTTCCGATAGAACCATTTGCGCACACGGTTGGAGTTCTTGAACTCGTGGAAGAGAAACTGCATCACAAAGTTCAGAGAAATGAGGGCCGAGGCGCCCTGAAGGCTGTCCTGGTGGTTCTCGCAGCCGTTTCCCGAGCCCGCACCCAATGCCTGGGCGGAGTTTGGTGGGCCCTTGAGATTGCGGGCCGTCTGCTTGATGTTCTGCCGGGTTAATTAACTCATTAATAAATTCTTGAATGTGTAAAGTGATGTACTTAGGTACCATGGGCAGGGTGTACTTGGCGTTCATCTGCTTCTGCTCCTCGCTCTCATCGGGCAGGTTGGAGAACTTGATGAAGATGAGGTACTGCAGCAGGATCATCACCACGCCGCCGATCAGCAGGAAGATCAGGCAGAGCAGCAGTATGTTCGAAATGGGTATCTCCATGCTAAAGCACACCTGGCCCCTTCCACTGGGGCTTCTCACGCTCTCTCAGCTGGAGACTCTGTGTGGCGGTGGCGGTGGTGGCGCTGCACTCCTTGGACTCTACCCGGACTCGAGTGCGGATTTGCCTGCCCAAGACTTGTTGTTCGCTGTCGTCTCTCTCAAGTGGCCTCAATTACCTGCTGATTGCTGTGCTCGCATCCCCGCCCATGGTGCGGTGCACATGAAGGAGCCTTCGGGGCTTCGGAGCTGGCTATAAGTCTATGTAGTTGTTATCTTGGTGGTGCTGCTAGCTAATCACTCCATCCATTTGGGTTTGGCTGGAGGCCTCTGTCTGTCGTCCTGGTTCCAGCTATAGCTGCCACTCGCAATTGTTGCAACAACTGGAAACTACAAAATCGATATGTTCTCGCTGTCGGAGCCTCTGTGTGCGCCGTGCCCTGCCCTGCCCTGCCTGTGCCTTTGCTGCTCCATCGAAGCCACTGCGCATGTCCACCGGACCAGCTGATGAACGGTCTTGCAGGGGGTTGTGCTTCTGCTGCTGCTCCTGCTTGACCGGAGCTTGCGGTGGCCAGCTGTTCTGAAAGTGGCACTGGGAGTGGGGTACATTTAACTTATTCATTTCCTTATTATTAATTCTAGTCTTTTACAGATTTAATTTATTAAAAAGCTTTTTTAATTAAACAAAAATGAATTAGTATATTATATATGTAGCTGTCATAGGAGCGATCGGTCAACTTATATAAAAAAAACTTAGGAGACCAGTAAATGTTCGGTGTTGTTCATTTCCCAGAAATTATAGTTTGTCAGTCATTTATTTATAACCTGCAAGGACATACAAGCTTCGGCAATATTATTTTGTTTTTAGTCAAACTTTAAAAAAGTTATAACTAAGCCCAAACTACAATTTCGAATCGGAAAGCAAGCCTGTGTGACCTTTTAAAAGCACAATAAGTCTACATAATAAGTATGACAGTTTAAAAAAAAAACAAATATTTTAATTAACTTTCGAAAATTTGCATGTAACCCCTGTTAAATTCTAAACAATTGAGTTAAATTGGTCTTTTGATTTGTTTTGTTCAATAATTTTTAATTTATCGGGATTTTAGTGACAAATTGTGACCGTTGGCAAGCATTTGCATTTTGCTTTCGAGATCTCGAGTATTCCAACTTCCCATGGCCTTAAATCAATATTTTAAATTTTCTTTTTAACAAATAAAAATATAAATATATCATAACTAAGCCTAAAAAGCACAAATAACTAAGTGAAAGTAATTAAAGGGCATCATTTCAATTCTGTAATTCTATGAAATCTGCATTTTGAGTTAAAAAAACAAGAGCCTCTTAAAATTCCCTCAGTGCTTTTATTTTCAACGCATCTGTACAAATGTCGTGCTTTAATTTACCAAAGGAATATTACTTAATTTAATAAATAATACTCAGAAATTGCTCTCTCCCAAGACTCCGAATACCTGGGTGGATGGGGCGCCGCACCTTCATCTCTCTCACTCTGTCCTCCCATATCGCTAGGCCCCTGGGGCTATCACAGTATTTTGTGTGTGTGAGCTGGAAACTAGGTCCCAACCTGTACGCTGGCTGGACAGCTAAATGATGAAGGCTGTAATCCAATCGAGAAACTTGGCCACGTCCGCATAGATCATGTACTGGTTTCTGCAACAGTGCTGCTGCCTGCGATTTGATTCCGTCTCCGGCGAGGCCAACTCAGCGGCAGGCAGAGTGGCCGACACAGTGCCACGCAGCATCCAGCGGTTGTTCTTCAGGATTAGGAGACCGGCACCCGAAATGCCCGTATACAGACTGGCACTGCCACTGCCACTGCTCCCTGGGTGCGTATCCCGCGCCTCTATCTGGATGCCGGCACAGAAGGTGCGGTTCGAGGACAAGCTGCGAAAGTGGGCATTGGCCCGAAAGCACTCTGCATTGCCCACAACTGGAGCATTGACCACCTTGGGTGTGCTGGTGGTATCAGTCGCCTTCTTGCCGGCACTCACAGCTGGCACGGCTGCCGATGTGCCTGAGTGCAGCTGCTGATGGGCCTGGGATGCGTTCGATCTGTCAAAGCTCCAGCCGATGACGACGCCATGTTCGCCCAAAATGTATTCCACCTTGCTGGACCCAGACCACAGGCAAGCCGGCCGAATGAAGGTATTGAACCTGCAGGAGCAGAGTTGGAGAATTAAAAAGGTAAAGGACAGTTGGAGGGCCTCACCGAACTTCGTCCTTGAGCATAATCACCGCAATGTCCGCGTCGTAGCTGCTCAGCTGGCTGTTATAGTCCGGGTGGATGTATATGCCATCGACTGGCGCCGCCAAGGAACCCTCCTCGTTCCAGTTCTTGAGATTGTGCCGGCCCAGGAAGACGAGCACCTCGTTGGACGTGTAGCGCATGTTGAACAGCCGGAAGCAGTGGGCCGAACTGATGACAGCACGGGCCGAGATGAGCGTTCCGCCGCACTGGAAGTCCAGCGAGGTCAGGTTGTTCACATAGATGGCCGCCAGCCAGGGCCAGGATCCTCGTGTGATCGATGGCAGGGTGCTTTGAGAGCCGCCGTCTGCTTCTCCCTCCTTCTCCCCAGTTTTTCCCAGATCCTCCTCCTGCTCGTCTTCTCCTCCGGTATGCTCCATCCCATCATCATCGTAATCGGCAAAAACTGGCGATGTAATTGCATCATTAGAGCTCCTCAAACCAAGCTCGGAGCTCTGTTTCCTTTCCTGCTGGGGCAGCCGAAAATCGACACCGCGATCTATGCGGCCACAGATGTCCTTGGGCAGTTGGTGGGCAAAGGGCTTTCTACAAGATTAGGGCAGTAAGTAAACACCGTGAATGCGACGAGGCGCGAGTGCTTTCAACCGACCAAAATCCGGATGCATACTTCTTGAACTGGATGTGCGGCGAATGAGCTTGGGGAGGCTTGGCGAACGCCTCCTCAGCGGCCTTCTCGGCTTCATCGGCATCCATGCCCAGGTCCAGCAGCAGCGAGCCGGAGCTCTTTTTATCCGGAATAAAGGTTAGCTTCCGGATATGCTCCAGCTGAATTTGAGTCATGAAGATGCTCTGCTCTGTGTTTGGGGACAAAATAGATAACGGATCAGTTTAGATGGGCCCTTGAGTCCTTGAGGAAGCCCTACTCACCGCCAGTTCCGAAGCAGATCACCTGGTTGTTGGCCGAGATGAGCAGCACCTTGGGCGGGTAGTGGTGCTTGGGAAAGCGGATCTTGTACAGCACCGGCGCCTTGTTGCTGAACTGCCCGCGGGTAAGCAGCTCGATCTCTCCCAGGTAGTTCTGCGGAATAAGTCGCGGGTATCAGTGTCCCTCCACTAGAAGCCGGGTCCATTCCTTACCGTGGTGGGCTTGCCCCGCATCGAGAGCGTGACGCGGATGTGGAGCGGCATCTGGCGCGCGTCGGGACTGCGAACAGCCATCAAGCCGAACCACTCGCTGCCGTCGTATCGGTACTGGAAGATCTTCGGGCAGGGGCTAACCGGCATGCCCTGCCCGACCGCCCGGGACATGTGTTGGCTGCAGAGATTGATCAGGATGATCGCCGTCAGGTAGCACCAGCTCATCTCAGTGTTCGCAATGGTTGTGGCTCGAAGGTAAACATCTGAAGTAAACAAATGAGTTTATAGATATAATATATATAATATATATATAATAATAATATATCAAAATATCAATATATCGATATCTTTTCTTAAGTGTTATATTT
>JAEIIO010068031.1:0-12370 GCA_018874655.1 Drosophila diplacantha | reverse complement strand
GCAATGCTCTTTAAACCTCAGCCCTGCGAATTAACCTTTCCCTCCTGCTACATTTATAAATATTCGATTTTTGTGGCACTTTCAAAGGATTCTGGACGCTGTTTCTATTTCTGGAACACCTCGCTACCCTCTAGGCCCCTTGCCCCCCTTGTGGGTGGAGTATATTAACTACAACAATGCGCCCAGCGAAGCTGGAGTGCCATATTTTTAGTGTCCAGTTAGCAGTTGTGTGGGCGTGTGTGTGTGTATATGCTGCCCATATATTTTCCCTTAACCCCCTCACATTTTCCCCCCCCCTTGGTCTGGCTCTTCTAGTTTTGTTGGTCGAAAATTTTAATGCCACATTTAGCGTTGGCGACATTGCTGACGTTGGTTTCCTTGCCGGGGGTGGAGGTTGAGGGAGGGACTTAGATCGTCTCCCCATTCCACCCCCACAAGCATTCAGCGCGGTTTTTTCCCGGCTTTTTGTTTTGTATGGAGGTTGGGAGGAGGTTGGAGGGGAGGATGACCATACAACAAGGCAACAACAGCCAACAATCGACATTGGCATATGCCACACGGAATATGAGCAGTTGCCAGTTGCCAGCTGTATGGGAAGGGGACGAGGAGGAGCAGTGTCCAGTTACCCAGTGTCCACTGTCCACTGTCCACTGTCCACTGTCCACTGTCCACTGTCCACTGTCCACTATCCCATGTCCTGTGTCCACTGTCCACTGTCCAGTCCATTGGCCAGAGAACGAGCATAATTGGCAAGTTGTATCCATTGGTAATGGTAACCAAAGAGGGTAAAAGGAGCGGCGGCGGACTGCCGAAATGGAAAATACAAAACGAAAATCGCTTAAACTGTGCAAACCAATAAATTTAAAGCAGCTTAAGCGACGAACACGAAACGAAACGAAACAAAACACGGGGCCACAACAAAAACACAACTCTGCAGGCACACACACAAAAAGCTACTTTGGAGGCGTGTGTGCGAGTGTGCTGGGTGTTAAGGGGGCGTCTGGCTTGGGCTCCTCAAAAAATCGTTGCAATTAAATGCAAATCAGCTGACAAAAAGGATAAACACATATGGCCGCCAGTCAGGTGAAGGAGGAGCAGGCGGACCAGGAGTTGGATGCCATGCCAGAGCCAGGGGGCGGAACGGAAGGCCGGATGGTCTGGTGTCACTTGAGCTGGCTGTTATTTCAATGGCCAGCCGGTTGTTTAGTTTGGCCGGTCATGCATCATCTTCATCGTCATCGGCAGCAGCATCAGCAGCAGCATCAGCATCATCACCATCATCATCATTATCGTCAGCCGCAAATGCACATACAAATGTAAACACATCACAGCCAGAGCTGGCTCAGCTTATGTACAGGTGTACGGGTGTACACCTGGCAAAATAAGGGTAGGAAGTAAGTATGGCCGATACTCCGCATAATAACAAGTATGAACCCTCTTATATATGGGGACATATTCGCCCCGTTGCCGTGCTTTATTCACTCCAATAATCAGAAAATTTTAAGTGCTCTCATCTCGTTGACCATAACAACTACAATAATTTTAACCAATAAGACAATCGGCGTCTTTACTGGGAATAGAATCTTCATCAACCTCATCCGCTTCAGCGTTGTGTGCGGCGACGGCGGCGGCGGCGGCTTCATCGTGATCAACCTCCTCCTGGTAGGGATCGGCCATCTGGCACACCGCCCCCATGTTCATGGTACAGGCCGAGCGCGGGCCTATGAAGCTAAGAATCGGAGCCACTTCCCTTCTCTCCCTGTCCAAAGACTGCACCCGGGTCCAAGCCCAACCGCCGCCCTCAGTGCGAATCTTCGACAGCTTCCGGTCAGCGGAGCCACTGCGAGGGACGACCATCCCGGGTGAAACTGGGGGACGAGCTAAGCGTAATCCCCGGGCGGAATCTCCTCGATATGTGAACAATATCTCACCTGGTCCCAGGTAGTTGGCCAAGTTATCAATCGGGGAGGACAGAAAGTTGGGCAACTTGAGCTGCCGTGGCCGCTGCTCTGGCTGAGTCGTGGCGTTTTGGATGAGATTGGCCTCGTTGTCCAGCACCTCCTCCTCATTGACCGGTGTGTCCATGTCGTCTACCTGCAAGCGCACCCGCTTTTGATCGGCTTCCGGATACTCGGACGGTCTATCGATTTTAGTTCTGAGGCGAGGCATTTGCTCATCCAGTTGTGTGGAGTCTTGAATTGTCTCTGACAGGCCTGGGCAAGTAACTCAATGTTTACTTGGGTTTTGAAAAGGGTTTCTACGTTTTGGTTTGAATGAAAGTTCATGATTCTCAAGCTGCATCATTAAAAGTGTAGCTTCTGAATATAAAACTGTTCTTTTAGGCTGAGGTAATAGCCTCCTCTTTAGCTTTCATCGATTGCCTCGATTCCCAAAGTCAAATGTATAAATGCAGCCATCATTGTGCGCTCTTCTCGCCACATGTGAGCAATTATGGCCAATAAGGATAATTGCGGAGTAGGTATGACCCAAGTATTTCGAGTATAATTTGCTGAGAGACCAATTAATCGAATCGGGGTCACTGGAAATTAGTTTAAGAGCGACCTATTTCTCTTTGTGTATGCCTGCGATCGGTGTACATGGCAGTGGGTTCGCATATATACATATATAGATGTATACAAGCGTTGGCTACTGTCTGTATGAATGGGCCAGAGTCCTCCCAACGCCCAACGCCCACCGCCCAACCTCCTCCCACCCGTCTCTGTTTTCACTTGCTGCACAAACACAACAAACACCAATTCAACTGCAATTGCATGCAATGCATTTTGCATTTTGGATGCCCCAGACAAACACTCAACGAAGTGGCTGTGAGGGTGCCACGGGGGTCGGGACATGGCGGAGGCATCTGCTGGCCATGAAATAATCCTTAAAAGACCACAAAACGATTTTATTCAATTAAAATGTCAAAAACGGTGTTTGTTTTCGTTATTTAATGCTATAAATATTTACACTTTTATCTATGCCCCCGCCGCTGCCACTGCCATTGCCATTGCCATTGCCACTGTCGATTGCCATCAAAAAACTGAACAATTCACCAATTTGCCGGGCTGAGTGCCTCCAGAGAGGCCATGAATGGGGGCCGAAAGCGAAAGTTATTCACTGTGTCTTGATCGGTTTGGATATTCGAACGAATGTTCGACTGGGCATCGAAGGGGTCAAGAGCAAAGGGAAGTGTGCGAAGGAGTGCGAATTTGGAGAAGGCATTTGGCACAATTAAATTAAAAATTTGATTATTATATCCTGAAAATATATCCAATCCTATATCATATAACTGCCATAGAAGCAGAAGAAACAGTAGGAAAATCTAGGAAAATCTTAGGATCCCCAAGAACGTGCAATTGCCAGGACCTCTCCCAGTCAGTTAGTGTGCCAAGCTATGCCCCTGTCTCGCAGTAATTAGTGTGATTAGAAGATCTTATTCCATTAAAGTGAATGGAAACTATAACTGTTTAATGAATGAAAAGCAAGCACCAAAACTTTTCGAGATTTCCCGACTGAAGGCTGAGGAAGCGGCTGGTCAACAAGTTTCTAATTCGTCAGACTGTTTCAGTTCGAGGAGGCCCAAACATTGCTTACATAATAATTATTACGATTATCATATTGAGAGGGGGGAATAGGGAGTGGAGAATGGGAATGGGAATGGGGAGTGTGGCGCAAAATTCGGATTGGAAGGAGGAAGGTCGAAGGACATAGGCATGGCCGATAATTTGTTGTTGCTGTTAGCCGAACATTTTTGGCTTATTGCAAATTTTGGGCACGTACAACTCGTAAAGACTATTTACGATTCTAATAAAAAGTGTGCCCCTTGGCCCATCGCGTGTCATCCCTTTTGAAGGAGTAACCAAAGTTGAAGTCCTGCCGGGGGTCCTTATAATAACGAGCCGTTTCCACCTCCATTCCTCCATTCCGTCCTCCAACTCCTCGACCCTCTCTCTCTCGGTGTGTGTGCATGGAAATTGTTGAATTTGCTGCTAATTAAATTGCCGGCGCTGCTTGAAATTTGCATTCACTTTTAATAAACTTCGCCGAGAGTGAATCGAGAAAGAGGGGACGGTGGAGGAGGAGGAGGAGGAGGAGTTGGGTCTCGTCCATGCAGAGAATAGGGAGAAGGAGTGAGAAAGTTGCCTCCTTATTAGGGGGCAAATATCCCTGACAAGGCACTGACAAAGACATTTTAGTTTGGGAATTCGCTTTGCCTTTTGCCTTTTGCCTTTTGCTTTGCCGCCAGAAGCAACAATGTGAGGAATCCGTGTAGATGACTCGGACGATTCCAGCGATTCCTACGATTCCTACAATTCCAGCTATTCAGGAGCCCGATTCGCCACCGATGGTGTCCCACAATTCGTTTTATATTTGCCATTCAATTGTTTTTTACTTGCTAGTATTGCTCCTTCCAAACCCTGGCTGCTGTCTTTTTCACCACGTCCTCGTCCTCGTCTCCTCGTTCTGCACTGGTTGCGTTTTTAAAACTCACCCTGGAAAGGATTGGGAGTGCTGGCACTGGACTAGCCTTCTGCGGGATAGTCCACAGCCGAAATTCCCTCAATATTCATGGTCTACACACGACTTTGGTAACAGCATTAACTTCCCTTTGTGGTATTATCCTAAATCTTGGAGAGTGCTTAAAGAGCTTTGGCATATAAATAGGAAAGTCACCTATCAATTCTAACTTTATATATTATCAATTTTTACATTTCAGCTATTCGCAAAACACATTACAAAATGGCAGCTCCTCGATTTCTTTCTTATCGATTTGCCTATCGATACATATCTCCTAAAGTTATTCAATAAAGAGTTGTTTAACACTGCTTTAAGTGCATGGGTTAATCTGGCGTTACATTTAAATAATTTTGCATATCAGTTAAAAGGACCTTCCATCTAGGGTATCCCTTAGTCGTAGCCCAAACCCAAATGCTTATGTACCCTTGGCTACTTTCGTGCCCCGTTCGGATGCATTGATTGCCACCTGGCAGCAGCCACCTGCAACGATGCTGCTGGCTGCTGTCCCAGTGTCCCAGTGTCCTGATGTCCTGATGTCCTGATGTCCTGATGTCCTGGTTGCTGGTTGCCGGTGGCTAGCTCTCGCTTTAAATCAATACAACAAATTTCGCGGGTCGCCATGAACCCCTGGTTGGTGTTGGTATTGGTGTCGCCCCCGCGGACTCCATCTTCGTCGCCTTGCCGCGTGCCGTTTAAAATGTTCTGAGTAATTAACACGCGGCGTGTGTAACCCCAAATGGTCATGCCGAACGTGGCGGGAGGAGGAGCTGCATCCGGATGGGGACCAGCGACTGTGACTCTGACTGTGAAAATGTGCAGCGTAAGCGCAGCATCCGGGAAAAGGAATACGGAGCACGGAGCACGGAGCTTGGAGCTTGGAGCACGGGGACCCACGCACATGGCCAAAAAGTTACACGTCCCCAACGATGGCTATATGGATGTGTGTGCAACTTTTATTTATTGATTTAATACTTTTTCAATTTACTGCAAATGGCCAAAGAGTTTCCGTTGCATATGTGTGCGAATAGTGTGTGTGTGTGCGGGCCATAACTACCTTTCTGCCAACTAATTCCGAGCCAATGGATCCCCCGCCATCCGGCAGCTGGCAGCTGTTCCCACAAGGAATACGAAGAATCATCGATGGCCAAGGCGGACTTTGTTCGCCAATTGCCATTAGACGACGGAGGGTCACCACCTGGCGGAATGGGGACTATGTCTTGCTCTAGCCCAAGTCACACAGATCTTTAATACATAGGCAGTTATTTTTAGGAAGAACTCTCTATGTAAATTCATAAAAGTACCGAATACCAAAAAGTAATCGATAAGAGGATGCCATAAGATCAAAACACAACGTTCACACTTGATCGAGTTCCCATTTCCACTTGCTTGGTAAGCAAATACGAAAAATTAAATAAAGTTTCTTATAAAAATATGGACAATTCTTTATCATCCTTCGGTTTCTGTGACTTTAAAGCAGCAGACTTTAATCAGAGGGGGTGTAGTGGTGGCGAGGAGAGCCGCAAAGAATTGTTAGACCAGCTCCCAGTGGGAGGCGATGCCAGCGCATTAACAGCACCAGCGGCAGCCGCTTGTCCCCAAGTCCCCGTGGCCTGTCCTTGTCGCTGTAATCGCTGTCAGCTGTGTGGAGCTCCTCTACAAGCCCTTCCCGGAAACGGAAGTGGAGCAGTTGTTCGCGTGGCTCTTAATTCACAATTTAATTTCACAGTGAGTTGCACGCCGAACAAAGAAGGCGCAGCGGATGGGGCCTTGGGTGGCAGCTAGTACTCTGCCGGGGATCCTCCACATATGGATCGCAGATCTGGTTTCCGTTGTCCTCTTCCTAGTTAGTCGGGTTTCATAGGCCACCGGCCAGGCCCCGAATCGCGAACCGTGACACTGCCACGTCCTTGTCCTTGAAGCGGGCTCGCAGTCCTTCGAATTGAAGTGGGCAACGGACCTGCTGTCCGGAAAATGCGCGTGAAAAAACTTACGAGAGGAAAAGTAACTGAAAATGGTAAACATTCAATGAAGCGAAATTGATTTGATTCAATTTGAAAGTTGAAAGAGCTCGTACAGCGAAACCAATAACCAATAACAACAACAGATGCACGAGAATCAGCGAGGACAACAAGAAAACAATAAGTAATATGGACACTGCAAATTTTGCCTTTTATGGCATCCTTGCGAATCCAAACAAATAATTTTAAAAATTTAACGACACAGTGTTATGAATTTTGTACTTTGGGATTTCTATTACAGTTTGTTGCCAACAAGCAAAAACTTTCAAACAAATCAAAACGCATTTGCAGCTACAACAAAAGTATAAAATGCCATAAAAGGAAAATCCACCGGCAATGCTTTTTGCAAAAAACCGAAAAGCGAAGCCGAAAGAGCGTGCAGGATTAGTTACAGGATATTTTGGACATCTACCCATTAATCTCTAGATCCCGAGTCATGCACATTCTCCCAATTTCGGATGGCGAACAAATTTCATGTTCGCATCATCAGAAACATTACGAGTGTGAATTCTGCTTTAAAGCTAGCTACATTTAGCCTCAAAGCTCGCATTAGTTGCAAGCATCAGCTGAAAGATGTGACCGTTCTGCAGCTATAGACGAGGGCAATGCAGGTACCAGCAGTGTGGCAACGCTCCCCGTGGAAAAAGTTCTGTCAAAGTTGGAAGAATCCGGTGGGAATTGTGCGCGACTCGTTTTCACAGTTTTTCCTTTGTTTCCTCTGGCCAATAAGACACGCTGCTCACCAGTAAAAACGGGTAAAGCCATCAGTAGCGACACATATAACCTAAACTAAACAACTTGAAGAGAACATCAAAGGTGAGTAGTGCTTCGCAGAACACCACGTGTTTTTTGTCCGCAAGGTAACTCGGCTTTTGCTTTTCAAACAGGCATGCCGGTGGTCACTGGTCGTAGTGTACGCCCCCGGAGAGATGCTCTTCCGTCTCGCAGAAGCGAGCGCATCCGGGTGCGCACCGAGGCGGCCGAGCGGGCTGCTGCTCAGGCAGCCGCCAGGCAGGCTTCTTTGATCCCGATCTCGTTGCCAAGGGGCAACGCAAGAAACACTGCAGCAGTTCGATCGTCTACGGCTCGTCCAACGAATCGCCCAGGAAATAACAGGGATCTGGGGGATTCCCAGAACTTTCTCCGCACTGAGCCAGCGGCTGCCAGTGCCTCGACAACTCCAGAAGCTGCACTGCCACTCTCTCTTGTGAGTGGCCCCAGCTGGGGCGGAGTTGGGCCCTATGCTTCAGCCAACAGCAAGGCCGCAGATAGGATTAAGCGTGATCTGCTGCTATTTCATAAGGAACAGCTGGAGGGCTGCCACGTGGTACTCGATGAAGGCAATCTATTCCGCTGGAAGGCAACCATTAGGGGCCCGGCAGGAACACCGTACGAGGGCGGGGTTTTTCGGCTGATCATGCTGTTCCACCACAACCACCCGTTCATGCCGCCCAAGGTGTTCTTCCTGAACAAGCTATATCACTGCAACGTGGCCAGGACTGGAAATGTATGCATCGATATCCTGACTTCGGAGTGGTCGCCGGCACTGACAGGCGGAAAGATATTGCTTTCGATCATGTCGCTCCTGGGCGATCCGAACCCCGAGGATCCGCTGCAGCCGGTGCTTGCTGACTTGTTCAAGCGGAAGCGCGACGTTTACGATGCGAATGCACGTCTCTGGACCCAGAAATATGCCAAGCCTGAGGAGAATGACCAAGCCCAGGAATAGACACGATGCCAGTTGAGTTCCCACGAATATCATTTGAATACATTTAAACATTTAAACATTTAAACATTTAAACATTGAAGATCCAATGAAGGTTGATATTATGTACAAGTTGAGTTCCCCCGAATATCATTTGAATACATTTAAACATTTAAACATTGAAGATCCCATGAAGGTTGATATTATGTACAACAATGTGCCTTGAAGTCACTTATATATATTTTTTGCATATCCCACTCTATGCTTTTGAAAGAACAATAAAACCAAGAGGAACTCTTTAATTTAAATACGATGTTAATTCAATTAGGGGAAACTGAGAGGTAGGTAGTAGGCTTCCCTGTTGCTTCGCTTGATCAATCCTCTTGTAAAGAGCAGGAACCTCTGGATGGCTGGCTGGATATCCAATTGTTTTTACTCTGATTGCCTGGCATTGTGCTGCAAATTGAAGATGTACTGGCATGCAGATACATTTGCGGACCATGTTCCGAAGCGATGCCCATCAGCAAAAGTGAAAGGGAGAGGCCGGCCACAAGGCGAGGCCACAGTGATGCCTCATGGCTGTGAACCGAAGGGGGAATCATTGCCAAGTATGTGGAGAGGGAAGGTCTTGGGGGAATGTAAGCGATTCACTACTCCTAATTATGGGACACTATCTAATATATTATTACTTATTTAATGTTATGTTTTTGAGAGACTTTTGTGGGCGCACTTGTACTCAAGGCAAACTTGCTAAAAATTAATAAGGAGCAAAATACTCGCTCCTAATTCCTGCTTAATAATATGGAGAATAAATTCCCTTTTCTGAGAAATTCAATGGCAAAACCAGCAATGTGTTCCTCTTTTCCAGGGGCATCCACACATATTTGAGCCACTGTATTACCTGCTATTTATTAACCCATTTGAATGTCCCTTGGTGGGCAATACGCACTGTATTTCACTGAGAATTGCCCTTAGCTGTGCAATCTTGAGCCATCTGACAGGTCATGCCAAGACACAAACACAGGTGAGTGAGTGGCGGTGGCGATGGCATTAGCGGATGATGTCCTATCAATTGGGGGGTCAGGGACAGGAACGGGGACGGTTACCGCGAGCTGAGGGCGGAGGCACAGGACACTGGCAGGCGGAGAACAATGGGACACCTGCGAGTGGCTGAACGAGAGTTCAATGGAAATGCCCAGGCCCAGGCATGTGTCGTGTGTGTGTGCTGCCCGCTGTCAGTGACATCTTTGGCGGCCAGAGTCGTCGAAAAGGGGGAAAGGTTACGAGAATTGTAACCTTTAAACAATAGTAAAAATAGTGGAGGAGCTACAGTCATATTATAACGAGTTAGCATCGAGTTACTTGTCAAAGCGATTCAAAAGACTTCACAAATCGAAAGGAAAAGATGCTACGCCTCAAGGATAATGCCCGCAGACGGGAAGCGGCTCGGGAGGAGAAAGTGTGCCTGGATCAAATCAAAATGGACGACGCTCTCCTGAAGATCAACAAGAGCGACAGGCGCTACAAAGAGGAGGAGGAGGAGGAGGTGGACAGCAGAATCAGCCTCATCCAAGACACCAACAGCAAGGAGCTGCTGCAGATTAAGTGGTTGGACTTTCTGGACAACTTCGCTGACTGCCAAGCACCAGGTGAGACAATGTACTCTTGAGAAGCTACACCTAGGGGATGACTTAAGTAGATCTCTGCCCCAGCTCCCAGCAGAACTGTAGCCCCTCGCAGCCGCTCACTTGGCCGGAAGCCGCAAAGGCCTTGCAACCTTCAGCGGACTTGGACGCGAGTACAGTCGGTGGACAGGGAGAAAATGGACGAGGATCCAACATTTAGCTTCCTCCGCTGGCCCCGTGCCGGCGAGTCGGTGCTCACGAGGGCGGGCAGGCCTTTGGAGGAGCGCTGTGCCAATGTGCAGACACGCCTCACAGTGCAGCCGCAGAAGATGGTGAACCAGGTGAAGCGTGGGGTGCTGATGCACTTGGATCAGAACACCCAAGCCTAGGAGAAGCCTAGATGACGGCCACCGAAACGGGAAAACATCAGATGCTTTGGTGAATGTAAAGACACCTATACCTACTCTATATAAAGGGATATCCCTCTACGCCCATGGCCGCAGCGCTCGTGCTTGTGTGTTTGCCTATTGCTGGTCGTATTTCACCTGACCATTATCCGTTGTTCTCAGCAGATGCAGACAATTTCGGCCAGCGGGTAGAACCGAGCGGGGATGGGTTGTGGGTAGGGTTGGTCAGGGCTGGTACGGTGCCAGGTGTGAGGGGTGCGGCAGCCAGGTAGCGTTAACATAAATCAAAGCTTGGAGCTCAAAGGCGAGCGACAGGCGCAGAAACCGGGCAGGGGTGCTGGATGAAACGAAGCTGAACAGCAGGACCTCGGGCAAGCGCCGGGACAGTGCTGTTCCTTCCCAGGAGAAGCCTTTACTTTTTCGGCTTTGGTGGGAATTAAATATCTGACAAGGACATGCTGGACACCTTCAATTACTTGGCTAACTCGTTCTCTAAATAACCCTTTGATTAACAGACAAAACTACAAAATATTGTTCGTATTTTATGGGTGCTTCGCAAACTTTCCTGGGCTAAGGTTGCTTGACAAGCGAAGTGGAGACTGCCTTGTGATGTGGCGAGAGACTGACACACTTCCCGGCTGCATTTCGGCACGTGCACTGGAGAAGCCCAGACATGCCAGGACGAGGTGCAGCGAGCAGGCCCCCAAGAACTCCGGAGTTGTCACAGTGCTCTTCGCCGGCTTTGAGCGAAATTAGACGGAGCATAACCAGGAGCGACACCGACAGAGGAGCAGAACCCATGTGCTGGCGGTAAGGACACGGGCTTGGGCGGGGGAATGCCTCGCGTCATTGCCAGTCATATCCTGCGGGGATAAGCGCACTTTATGCAAAACGCACAACTTTTTTACTTTTCACTATCGCGTCGTCCCGGTCGCGTTTTCTCCCACTCTCTAAACACTTGAACAAAAAGCCTACAAAGTAATACAGAAAACTTGTTATAGAAATTATGTATGAATCTCCCAACATGCCTAGCAAAGATGCCCCACAAATCTGCTGAAAACTAAATAGTTCTCGAAGCCATCTAGATCCTTGGCCTTTGGCTCTTCCCAAGGTGCTTTGAGTCGCCTGCTTTTCGCCAAGTGCATTTCTATGACGCGCCTTGGCAGGCGAGAAAAGCGCAAACAGCTCCGTGATTCAGCAGCTCCCGTTTCAGAGTTGCGCTGGGTTCGTCCTTGTTATGTCGCCGACAATACCTCGAAGATGATGGCTTTCAGCAGAGATTTGCCACCGGAACGGCGAACGAAGGGCGTGCGGCATCGAGGATGCGAAGGATGCGAAGGATGCGCAAGGATAGCGTGAGGATAGCGTGAGGGGGAAGTGACAGTAAAAGGCACAAAGGCGACACGAGAAACAACGGTAAAAGCGATGGGAATTGATTGAAAAGTGAGGAAGCGCTCAAGGATCTAACTAGAGAATTAAGATATACGATCAGCCCAATCCGAAATCCCACCCAACACACACCCAAGCCCATTCCCGGCGATTTGATTATGCTAATGAAATAACAAGCCTATAAAACTGAAAAGAAGTGGAACATCGGAACATTGGCGACGGAATAAAACTATGCCAATGTCAATGCCAATTCCCATTCACACGCACGCACATCCCGGGAATGCTGGGGATGCTGGGGACGCCGGGGATGCCTGGGATGCTGGGGATGCTGGGGCTGTGGCATCCTCAAGGATACTGAGAATGGCTGGAGGTGTAAAGTGGAAAGGTTCCGCATATTTGGGCCGTTGAAAGGGACGGCTGTGAAATGGAAATGGAAATGGGCGGCTGAATGAGGTATTAAAAGAGGCGGAGCTGCGGAGACAGGTCCGCCTATGGGATGCCCTTACAAGACCCATTTGAGTCCATGGGAGACCGGCAGCGAGTAAATCAATTAAAGCACACACAATACATATTTGCATATATCAGCGCATGTCGGAGGGGGTTAGATTAGGGTGTTGCCACAAAGGCATTGGCATTCCTGAGGTTACTTTGGTTACAATCACAGCTTCTCCTTGGCTTAGAACAAGATTTATCATTGGATTATTTTAT